>JAULBU010058026.1:0-11919 GCA_032358235.1 Odonthalia washingtoniensis | reverse complement strand
AGTAATGGTGAAACAGTCGCTACGGAAGAAGCTGCAGTGATTGATCACCATTAACTGAAGTGCTCACATATTCACTATCAACCATATCGAAAGCAAAATCTAGTTCATCAGTCGGATACATTCTGATGATCATCGGCTATTTATTACTCCCGGGCGTTGGAGTACTCTTAATGCGCCGTAACAGAGCATTAGCACGTACAAGAATTGCACTTAATTCAAATTCAAATTTATTTGTTAACCCAGTCTCATCATGTATTCCAATTCCTTCATTCATTACTTATGTCGTTAACTCCCACACTGAACGTCGTGTGGACTCAGTCACACACACGCATACATGGGATTCAGAATCTCAAAGCGTCGTACAATGTGCCGTTTGTTTAGATGAATTGGATACAGGTGATTATGTAAGAAGTTTAAAATGTGGCCATTCTTTTCATAAATCTTGTGCGGATCTTTGGTTGGTTACAGCTTCAAAGACTCGTTGTCCTATGTGTATGGCATCTGTATTTGATCATATTCATCGATAACTTTTCATGTCATACGAAAATTTATTTTTGTCGGCCTTCCCTTTCAACCATCCCTACTGATAATTATTCATAACACTTTTCTATTTAGTTTTTTTGTTAGCACAACATAAATAATAACTTTTCTCACATCGTCATTAAATTAAAACTAAAGATACATACATAATTATTTTGTCATTTTTTTTTAGAAAATACGAACTGCTGATAAACACTAATCATTCAAAGAAAACATTTTGCTAACAAACAAAACACGTAATCCCACTCCTGACAAGAGAATGCCACTGCACTGCCAAAACTGTTGTCATGAAATTGAGGATAGAATACAAATTGTTTCATAAGATATTATTATCTTCCCGAACCTGTCAGTCAGTATACTAATCAGCGAACAAATGAAAAGTGGATTTTGAAAACAGGGACGTGCTAATAAATATTTGCATCAATTTTATGAGATACAGATCTCGCGTTAGGCTTTCTCCCCACGACTGTTGAGATTGTCGAGATCGATCACAACAGCCTGCCTGTGATGGCATGGCACAAAATCCTTACCGGTGGACACTCGTTGGCATTGTCTCTGGGTGGCTACCGATTCCCGCAACGTTATTTGTGGCGCTATACAGTAAGCTTGAAAGTAACACCGGGTTTCCATGTTGCCTGGCGAAGGACTGTGGAGCTTTCACCGTTTTCTTATTTTTCAAAATAAACGAAATTTGCATGTAAAGCACAACACTGACCTCGCAAGTGGGGAAGTAAAGTTCCCTAACCCATTTACTAGCAAGATGCTTGGCTCTTGCCACGTCTGACCGCCATCTCTTTAGCGGCGGTGTGCATGGGTCTGCGGATTGGCATTTGAGGAGGGCGTTTTCGAAAACCCCGACTAAAGAATAAGTATCTTGGCGACATGTGACGATTAAAATACTCTGTACAGTAGTGATTAGTGTCGTTTTAGACGGGCCCATCCGTATGACAATTAAATCATAAAAGTTTGGTGTTTGTGTACACTTGTGTATACACTTGAAGAAGTTTCGAGAAATAGCGACTTGCTGTACTCACTGTCAGTCTAGGCTACTGTCAACATACCGAGCGTCCCTACCATCTACTTTAGTCCCAGTCACAGGTGCGTCAGTGGAGTCCATTTGGAGTCTCGCATGTCTTTTTCTCTTTCAGTAAAGGGAAATTTCCCCAATTCAGGCGGCGACATCTTCAACGCGACACGAACAAAAGTGCATTAGGATGACGGAATCATCCGACGCCACTACTATGGCGGCTATACGAGCAGCGTAGACAACAGGGAAGCCGACTCATCACGATTATGGCTCAGTTCTTACTGAGCTCAACTCGGCCAACCTGGTAGGCGAGGGAAGCGTATTTGAGCGAGGCACTTATGTCTCAGTAACTTACTTGAAGTATTTCAAGCCACCCGACGATGCTTTCCTCAGCGAAATGAAGAGAAAGAACCGTAGGTCCGCCAAGGAATGGCAATACAACAACGTAGTCAGGGTTTACATGGAGATGGGTCTCTGAGCTATGGCCGTTGCTAGAGAAGGGAATGGCGAACAAGAAGAATTTGGTCGTATGTTGGCACTCTCTGAGTCATCTTTCAAGGCAGTGCTTGAATTCCTATTGATGAGGGCCCAATAATAAATAGAAATCGTTCACCAAGGTGTGGAGATTGCGCAACAGATGACCTTTCTTGTTGAAAAGGAACAGGATACTGTTTTCTCAGAATCACATCGTGCAGAAAGAGAGGTCCCTGCGTTGAGAATGGATATCGAGGTCGCCAATTAATTTGCAAAATTCCGACTAGACAAAGTTGGAAATAATGGAAAGGAAGGCTATGGAGACGCTTATGAAGAATGATTTAATCAAGGAAGGAATCCAAAATAGGTGTAGGGGGATCAAAACTGTGGAGTGGAACATCCCAGAAGGTCGATGAATGGTCGTCTCTCTTCGAACATCCCCTTTCATGGTCCATGTAGTTCCCTTAGGTATAAGGGAGATAACAGACATACCATTAAATCATGGTCAGGAACTGGAGGATATACCCAAACGGAGGAGGGAAAGTTATTTAGAATTGGAGATTTGAAGAATGAAATTGAGAATGTAATATACAACCCGATGTTATCGTCGTATGCCAAGGGAAGGAAGGAGGAGGGCCTTATTATTTATTCTGTCTTCATTGTTTGGATCGGGGATTGTGTACGTCGGAAAGGGAGGTGTTTTATAAATATCCATCGACAGAGTTAACATTGTCGACGAGGGAGTGTTAGAATGGAGACGTTATCGTCGTTTGTTTTGTAAATTAAAAAAGGGAGATGGAATGATGTATTTTGATGTGAAAAGTGGCTACTTAACATGTATTTGAACCCAGAACTGAGAGACTTCTTTTTGTTCAGGTATTGTGGCTAATAATATAGATTTATCGCTCAACCATTTGGTTCGGAAAAGGTGGCTCTCTGGTTTACTAAGTTGATGCGACGAATTGTTCGGTACATTAGGGAATGGCTGCGCTACAGAGGTCTACCAGATAAAGGCAATTTTCTGGTTGCTCCCTCACCGTCAGGAAGGGTTACCACAGAACTGGATTGAGCCAATGATCAAGTTAATTTGACCTAGTTGTTCGCCCGTATCTATATTGTGCGTCAGCCGTAAAAGGAAAGCTGGAAAGGAGAAGAAGTGTTGGAACATCTCGGTATGTTACTGGACACCGTCTGCAGTGTTTGAGTTTCACTCTCGTTGACTATATATTTGGTTAGCTTCTACACCAGTTCCCTATACAACGACATGTATATTTTGGAACGCAAGCGTGAGGAGAGAGCTACAAGTCCACCGCACAGGGAGCCGAAGCCGACCGGAGCGCTCGAGCGCGATGCGTGGGGGTAGGGGACGGAGCTCCCGTCAAGATTAATTCCTGCCAAAGTGCGACTATCAAGGAAATCAATTCGCGACCTCCGCTACTGGCGAGCACTTGGAAGAGGAGAGGGACGAGACTTCCACCACATCCCACCGGACTTGTCGATTCGTGCCGATGCGGCAGATTTGGGGTGCTGTGGAACGTTCGGATACGATATGGACGCTGGGTCGCCGGTTTGTGGGAGGGTCGCGGATTTTGGACTGCTCAGGATCGCGCTCTGTCGATTTCTTTGCGCGAGCTCTGCGCCGTCCGCTTACTCCTCCACCGACACTTCTCAGATTACGTATCAGACAACCGAGTGCAGGAAGCTGTTATTGCACGAAGACAATCAGGCCGTGTTAGTCGTGCTCAATGCGATGGTGGCCTCTTCGAAGCTCATGATGAGTGATCTGAGAAAACTCAAGTCGATGTTGGCGCTGTACGGGGTTCGAATAGGAGCGAAATCGATTCCATCTGCAGTGAACCGATTCGCGGACAAACTCTCAAGAACATGGGACCCGGGGGATATAAGGTCTACGAATGCCGTGTTGAAGTCTCCACAACTAGAGTATCAGATCGACCAAGTAGCCTTCTGCAACCGTCCTTTGAACGAACACTCGATAGCTCGCGGCAATTACCTTCAGTCCGAGATGGAATCCAACTGGGGTGACGAAAAAGCCCGTCTATGGGCTCCACCGTTCGACCTATTTCCGTTGGTAGTTGGCAAGATCCACGCCGAAGGAGTGACTGGGGTGTTGATGGTGCCTCAATAGCCAATACAGTCTTGGTACGAGCACTTGCGCGCCTTGAGCTCACTTTGTAAATAGGAGACGCCGCCGTGACGTCGACGAAACCCCTGAACCCGCGTTGGGGATTCGTTCTGGAAGTGATCGGGTCCACTCCGAATGGGTTGCGGGTATCAGAAAGCCCGTTTTGGCTCGAGCAGGTTCCAACACGGAAACTGGAGGAGAAGAAGCTGCCGCGGAGTTATTTTCCAACCATGGACGAGCCGAGTCGACCTGGAAAAATAGAAGTTCTCAGGTAACGAAATGGTTGCGGTTTTGTGATGAGGACGATCTCTCCGCATTGCTACCGAAGGAGATTTTCTGGCCTACATTGGATTTATTTCTCTCGAAGGTCGGGTTAGTGTTCAATCTCTTCCGCAATACCTCGGTACGGTCTCCCACTATCATGTTCGTCACCATCTTCCGTCACTAACTACAGCCCCCCTGGTGCGTGCGTTGGTCAAGGCTTATGCACGTTAAGATGAAGAGAAAAGGGGCGGCTCGTAGTCTCGTATTTGTATGTCAGCGGCCGCGGCTCGGGCTGTAGTTGAACTTGGCCTGACATCGCAAGATCATACGGAAGTTGTTTCAGCTGCCCTCGTAGTAGCCGCATTATTGTTTCAAGTTAGGTCGGTCAGTATATCTGCTGTACAACCAGATGACCTTTCCTGGTCGGACAGAGGACTCACTATCCACTTTCGTCGCCGGAGGGGGCAGGCCATCTGTCACAAATGGTGAACTCTTCGCTTACATTATCCCCACCGCTAGCCGGGAACCGATGATACAGGCCCGCTTTCGCTTCTACAACGATGGGCGATCATCCGCCCGAAGTCCGATCTATTCTTCCAAAGTAGCACCGTGGTATCCTCTCTGGTTAAGGCAGTCGATGCCTTTCTACTCCGCCTTCGAGTGGCTCCGCCAGAATGTTTCTACTTTGGATCACACAGTCCGCGTATTAGGGGGTTCAACGAACTACTGGGTTTACAGTTTACACGTGAGTCGATCATGCAACGTATGGATTGGACGACCGAGACCACTTTTTCTGTTTATTTCGATAGTCTTATTACGGTGACCGCTTATTCTCATTGGTTCTTTCGGCATATGCGCCCCAACGCATAACCCATCTCCCTCGTGATTGGACCTTCATGTTTGTGTACACTTGTGTATACACTTGAAGATGTTTCGAGGAATAGCGACTTGCTGTACTCACTTTCACTCTACTCTTAGCCTACTTTCAGCGTACCGAGCGTCCCCACAATCTACTTTAGTCCCACCCTCAAGCGTGTTGGTGGAGTCACCAGGAGTCCGGCATGTCTTTTCCTCTTTCCCACCCTCCCTTCCCTTGCTCAGCATGTCTATCTCTTTTAGGCATTTATTCTTTCTTTCCCCTTTCATTTCACAGCTTTTATTGTACTGCCTCCGCACGTCGCATACGTGGCGTCGAGACGCCCGCTCAACGGACGTCCTTGGATAACCTTCGAATAAATGTGGGAGCTATTAGAGTGTTTTCGCAAGCCAAATATGGTATAGTATGCATCTTTTCTGGCACGGGTGCTGCATGCGAGGAATAAATAAACACATTTGACGGAAATAGCCATCTTGCTCTCCGTTATTTGGGTTCAAATAACGAAGAGCAAGATGGTTATTTTTTTCCAAATGTGGTTCCGTTTTTGCATAATTTTCTTGCACGTCGTGCCCGACATGCGAACTGAAAAATTATTATTTTCTAGGTTTGGTCACCGTAATTTTTTCATCGTCCCCACGCGTATACCTTAACCCACTTCCCGCCGATTAAAATTATTTACCATCGTTTCGACTCCTTCACCATAACTCACCTGACATTCCACCCCACCTGCCGATGATCCCCCACGTGCCGGCCCTCCCTTACTACCACAATGGAAAACATACCGTTAGTACCATCTTCACCACCTCGCTCAGAACAACATTTACAAAATGAACCACCGTCACCACCATTTCAACGCTCACCATCACGTCAAAATCAGGCATATACTCAACAACTGCACCCACAGTCGCAATCGAGGAAAATATATGGATTCGATGTGGAGGCGGATCTGTTTCTACTGAAGGGTGTGGTAAGTACTGGTGCACACGTAGCTAAATGGGAGAAGCTGGACCTCTTGTTTGAGCAAGTGACTACAAAATTCTTCGAAAGTATGGAAGCTAAGAACTCTACGTTTGTCACGCGGCCAACGAAAACACGCTCCTGGACAGATACAAATGACTACTACAGAAACGCAGAGAAATTGTTGCTGTTAACATTGCCGCCTCTTGTATTACGGAAGAAAATACCGGGGCGGACGACATTTTAGATGACATTATTTTAGAAGTCGATGAGAATGACGAAGTTAGAAGGACAGAATCTAATGAACTACGTGACGAGGAGGAGGTTTTAGTTGAGAGCGGAAATAACATAAGATATATGGCTATCACGCGTTGTGGGAATGATGAAGTGGAGACAAATGTTGCTCAGATGACTGGGGATGGGATGGGAAATTCTACCATTGAGAGCATTGAATCTTCCGGAAGGAAAATGAGACGCCGTCAGCTTGAGGAGGAATCGGATGATGAAATGCAGGTATATATTCAGAAAGATATGGTCGCAAGACAAAAGTACGCTAATGAAAAAGTAGAATTGAAGAAAGAGGAAATAGATTTGGACAAGCAACTTCTGGAGGCAGAAAATGATAGATTTCTAAAATTATTTGAGACAAATGAAAGATGTTTGGACATATAAAATAAGCGGTTGGAAATCGACGCAATGGAACGGAAGGCCGCGGCAGACGAGCGATCAAAAGTGGTAGACGTGTTGTCTTTACTGGCATCTCAGTTAAAAAAACGATAGAATTATGATGAAATGTAATCGTTCAGTGTCGGACTGGCACAATTAAAATAAGGACCGACTTGGCCCCATTTTTCAATACACGTCTCGAAATTTAGAAGAAAGGCGGAAGCAATGTACAGAAATGATATTGGAGCCTGTCGTACTTTGAGGGAGTGGGCAAAGTCATTTCGGGTCCACATCTGTTTTAGGTCCTTGTAACTCCATTCCACAGCCTCCCTCATACTACTCATTTCTGTATGAAAATTTGTTTGTGCTGGCGTTTCTGTCAATCAATCAAATGCGACCTGAAACCATGGTCTCAGAACGTATGCCTCGTCACCAAAAACATAGTACTGCTTTCCCTCAATTAATAGGCAGTTTTGTAAATCCTCAATTATTCCGCTTCCTCTTAATAAAGTTAGATCATGTCTTCGACCCATCTCCGGGCCATAAAGTGAGAAAATCAATCCATCATGTGTAGTTATAGTCTGATAGCTAAGACAAGGCATTCGTTTGTGCCCTGAATAGCAAGAACGTTGTAGTGAATTAACTCCACCCGGATGTTCCATCCTAATCTTCTTGCAATCAATGAACCCAACACAACCATCGAGTGGAGCGCCTTTGGACTGGTTACGCTCTACGTACATTCCAGCCCTCTCCGTAAGTAGTTCAGTTTTTAATTCAGTCACCAAGTGACCATATGTAGAAGTGAAATATTCAGTTGTTTCCCAGAATATTTCACTAAGTGTCGGACTTCGCATTCCGAGCATCCTCTCCAGATCCATCCAATTACATGGAGAGGAAAGCCTTTTCAGTACTATGCAACAGGAAGTCATTTTGTCGCAATTGTATCTTCTACGTTTTGTTATCCCACTCGGGAGGCTAAGTAGATCGGCGATTTTCGGCAGGTCCGTGGTCCTAAATCTGAAATCATGCAAGCCATATTATCAGAATAGTAGTTTAAATTAAACGTAGATGTCTTTATAGACCTAGTTCTTATCTTTATTTGTTTAACGTCCGTCTTTGCATGTTTGTACCTTTGATACAATCTATTTTTCATTGCAGAACTCGCCGTGCTTGATAGTTGTTTTTGTTTTTGTGTTGGGGTTTAAGATCGGGTTTCCTGTCTCAAGTCTCGTTTTTTAACGATGTTTGCCTTGAATTTTAAAAGAAAAATTTCAATTTCCCTCTTCTTTCAAATGACATTCGAAGGATGTTTGCATTTTACCTAATCTTTTTATTTTTTTTTCCTCGTTTTTTACTGCCCTTCCTGTTTGCATAGATAATTCTCTTAGAGCATCTCCTACGGTGAGACCTATAATTTTTGTCTGTAAAATTTTATTTTGAAATGTGTTTCAATTTCATAGGATGGTTGTAAAAGTGGCGAGGGAAGCCGTTAAATCTGTTTTCTAAAATTATGCTAATGTTCTGCGGTGACTTCACATTGTGCTCTAAAATTCGGGCACCCGATTAGGTTTAGAAGAAAGCCCCGAACTGTTTCCTACAGAAGTGACCCATCTGAGAAAATTAACGATAGTGAAGCAACCGAAGATATCATGCGAACATCTGCCGGCGCCTTTTGTATGATGGCCGCCTCCGCCGTCACTGTCATTCGTAGAAAGAAGGTTAGAACGAAACGAAATCATGGCGGTTCAACAGCTGGGCGTGCACCAAATCGGCCAGTAGGTCGATATGCTGGCGGACAACGACTTTTGAATGATTATTTTATTGGCGAGGAGACAGTAAACGCAATAACGGGCTCTGTTAGACAAACCTATACGGAAGAAATATTCGAGCGACGTTTCCGTATTCCACGTTCTGTTTATACCCGCGTTAAGCAAGCTGTGCTTCAAGATGACCCTCATTTTTTTCAATTTGGCCATGACGCTACGGGTCTTCCATCTGCAACTACAGATCAGAAAATTGTTGGCGCGCTGAGACATCTCAGTCTGGGTATAGGGGCGGATGTAGTATCGGAATACACTCGTTTATTTGAATCTAGAATTCACGAATGTCGGAAAAGATTTATAAGATCGGTAGTCTCATGCTTTGAAAAGAATATCTTCGACTTTCTACATTAGAAGACGCGAAAATATTAATTAAACGCCATTCTAAAGTTGGATTTCCCGGAACTCTTGGTTCACTAGACTGCTCTGGATGGAAACTAGGGAATGGTGCGGTCGGTGAGCAAAGAATGAATATCGGGAAGTCAACGAAACCGGAACTTTGCCTGTAGCCCATATGTGACGATCGTCTTTGGATTTGGCACCTACAGTTTAGATTCCCCGGTTCCATGAATGACATAAACACAATGAATTGTTCAGAACTTTGTGATGTCAAATCTGGTAATTGGCCTAAATTTCATCGTAAATTTGACGTTGCCAGTCGGACGATTGATTGGCTCTATTGGGTGGTGGATGGTATTCATTCGGCACATAGGATATTCCTGAAAACAATTCCTCAGCCCTCTACAAAGCGTGAAAAAATATTTTCAGAGTCACAAGAAGGGTTCAGAAAGGGAACGGAACGAGTTTATGCAGTTCTTTTCAGTAGATGGCACATACTAGCGAATCCGTCACGAATACTACGAACTTCTGAAATGACGTTGATTTTAAAATCGTGCGTTATTCTTAACAACATGATTGTTGAAGCTATGGGCACTGATGGTGGGCAAGGTTTCGGTACTAAAAACATAGCGAGTATAGATCCAAATTCTGAAGTGGTGCCGATACATTGTAGAACAATACCTTCAAATATTTACGACTACGCTGACTATCTACGAAATAAATCAGATCGTGTTGAAGACAAGAACGACCATAAAATGCTTCAAAATGCTCTTGCCGATGCAATGTGGGACAGGAATGGTGGGGGGCCTGACGAAATTATAGTCAACATTTCTGAAGTTCAAGGATGTGAAATCGAAGATGATAGTGAAATATCGACAGATTCTTGTGAAATGCCACATTGACGTATACTACTAATCGATCTAATTCACATTCTGGAAGTGCTTTTGTTTATACCTGGTACACGTCTACCACATTTTTAATTACTACATTAAGTGTTCCGACAGTATTAATAATATGTAAAGTTGCTATTTATATATATGAATTAATATAGCTCTTAAGAGTATTAAAAGAATTTAGATATACTACTGAAAATAATAATGCTATTGGCTATGGTTATAATGATGGTGATGATATAAACGATTTTAAAATGAAAAGCACATTTCTAAATTTGTGATTCTCGTTCTGAGAATCGCAGTACAACACAGTACTCCTCCTCTTCCGTTCCTTGAAAAATATCAATAAATTGACAGGACCTCCCCCCCACACCATCAACAATCGCTCTTTTTTAAAAAAATTGACCGTTCTTTCGTTTTTTCTGCGGTGGTACACATCGCCTCTTTGAAAAAAAAGCACTTCTAACATTCCAATTTTCATTCGGAAAATCGCAGTAGAATCGACAACTCCTCCCCTTTACTTCAATTGAAAGAGAATAAAAAATCGGCAAAAACTGAAGGAACAACATTAACATTTCGTCTATTTCATTATTTTTCTGTGGAACCTGAAACGTAGAAATTTTCCCAACATGTTTCAAGACAAAAAATTTCGAATTGTGGACAGATTGGACACATAATGATTCTTGTAACAATTTTAATTAAACTTCATCTCCATCAATCCTTTTCTTTTCACGTACTTCTCTGCGTGATTTTCTTTTCCGTTCCGCCTCTTCCTCTGCTTCTTCTTCCCTTTCACGAAGTTCACGCAAACTACGGCGACGCAATGACTCTTTATATTCCTTGCTTCCAACACTGTCATCATTAAAAAAAACCTTCATAATTTCAACTTCTTCCACGTCTTGACGAACTTTTAGTTCTTGTACTCTTATCTGTTGTTCTTTTTTCGCACTTTCCTCCGACAACTCAATTGAACGTAAACTTGCTTGCTTGAAAGTCTAACTGAATTCAGTAAATGCTTTCGCAAGTACATTCTCTTCATTTTTAACCTCAATTTCGATTTCACAATCATTTTTTGCTACTCTACACCCGTGACTTCTTTTTGACACCGCTACCGTTACCGAACTAGTAGCACTATTGTTTGCAGTGTTTTCAGAATCTAGATCTTTTGATTCAGTTCGTTCCACACGTTCATTTTCACTGTCGTCTTTTTCAAAAACATCTTCAATTATAGTTTCTAATGGATTATGTTCTTCTATTTCCTCCAATACTAATCATTTATAGGTCACGGAATACAAAAATAGTTTTCTAATTTTGTACATTTTATTGAGCAATACATCATAGATGTGTGAGACTTTAATTAAGTCGTTATAAAATCCTGTGGCACATCTCATCTTGTCATCATCACTTGGATTTCCAGTTAGCTTCATACAGGAAACTGTCTTCAATTCATGATGTAGCTTTTGGCAAGCTTAAATTCCTGTAGCACGGTTTTTTGAAACCATTTTTCCGGACCTATTTGACCACGGTTCCATCTCCTCCGGTTCCAAAAGAATCGGATGGATAGAACGAATACGTACACCACATCGAACATATTTTTCTTTCAGTTGCGCATGCCAGTCAACCCTCCCTTGCTTGGTACCGTTAATAGAAGCATCTGGTAGTTCTATAATCGATTGTACCGCATCAAGAACATTCAGATCAGTCCATGTAGACTGCTTGCCGTTCTTGTTTCTCGTCGGCTCGTTCAGTGGAGAAGTGCAAAGAAGATTGGATGGACTGCAGTTACTGATGTCAGTGCTGGGTAGAGTAGATGGAAAGGAGTTAGTGAAGTCGCTGTTCATTGTTGGTCGTGCTATGAAACCGACGTTAGGGAGTTGTAGTGACGGGGGAGTGAAAACACAAATAATTGATGAAGTTGA
>JAULBU010058025.1:0-31431 GCA_032358235.1 Odonthalia washingtoniensis | reverse complement strand
TTATCTATTTTATCAATGCTCATTTCCATAAACACGGTACAGTAGGGTAAGTGGGCGGTAACATGGGGAGTAGTTGAATTTATTAGCAGCTATTTATAATTTCTTATTTTAAAGAGTGTTCACGTGCTATTCGTATCATATGCAGACTGTGTTAGAGAGGCTGTATTTAGAATGAAATTAAATAAGGTACAGAAATCATAAAATTTGCACTCCACCATATGGTGTGGGAAATTTTGCAGAAAATCAATTAATTGATTTTCCACAAAAAATCGAAGTCCACATGATGTGGAAATAGCACACAGTGTCTACCAGACACATAGTGTAGTGCAGTTTCGACTGCAAGCTGTACATATCTACTGTCATAACCGTTACATGTAGTTCCAACCTATGATGGAACTTGTTCCATTATCGAAAGTTGAAGATAATATTGTACCAGGAATAAAAGTTAATCTTCAAGCTATTGCGATTCATCTAGTCTTCTGAAATCAGATATGGCGAATCGCAGTGGCGCCAGGAAACGTTCGGAAAGATTTTTGGTGTCAGCAGTGGGAAATTCGGAACCCCCGTCGAAAGTGGAGAGAGCCAGTAGTCGCGGAAGTGGCGAAGAGGTAGATGAAATAGGTGGTCCCAGTTCTAACATGGTTGTGGAAAGGCGCGGTGCTGGTAGAGGTGGAGGCTGAGGAAGGATTCGTGGAGTTCGTGGAAACAGAAGAGGGTGTAATGGTAGAATGAGCGGAACAGGTACAAACGAACCTTTATCTATGAGTGGTATGGATGAAGTGAACAATCGCGACACGGTTGATAAGGATTCCAGAACAGATAGTAATGTGATTGTAAATACTGGGAAAATGGTGGAAACGATACTGGTGTGGGTGTTGCATTGAAAGAATTTTAGTCAGTATAAGAAGAAGTAAATGTGGAAGATTTCCGTCGGCTGGAAGAAGATGTTCGAAAACTAACTGCGCAGAACACAAGACTTTCTGTGTTGATGAGTGAGTACAAGGTTTCAGCCAATGAAGAGGCACGGGAGGTGATGAGTAAAGAGGTTTCAATCCAGGCTCTGCAATCAGAAGTTATGAAACTAGATTGTAAGAATGTTGAAGTAAAAGGAATGTTGCATAGTTTAGAAGTTCTGAATCAAGAACTTCTCAAAAACATGGGATATAACAACAAGATTCGTGGAAAGTATGTGGAGAGGATGATAATGCAAGTTCCAACTAAATATTTGAGAAATGGACTGGCAGTAGACCTGAGAATGCTAAAGTGGGGAAATGAGGAAACGTGTGAATTGGACCCATATAATGAGAGAAATGCCAGAAATTGGACGAAAAGAGCCAACATTGTAATGTAGAATGGCATAAAACGGTCTGGTTGTTCAATTATTGTACCAACACCAATGACCTTTCTCTGCAATGGAAACAAAATATATGCTCCGTCTATCAACAGAGAGAAAGATATTATATGTTCATTACATAGAGCTGAACGTTCATGCGGTGAAAGCATAAACATATATCGGACAGAATAAATGAGGGATGACGTTGTTAAAGAGCTATCAAAGGTGGTACTTTAGAGAGGCATTTGACACAGTTGTTATCTGATTTTTGTAGTGGAAGGAAAAGAGCTGCAAAAGACAGATTATTTGAAGCACTTGACTATGGCTCTCTACTATCCCGATTCAATTTGAAGGAATCCAGTGCAACAGAACGAAGGGAGGCGGAAATTTCTGTCGCGAAGAGAAAATTAATGAAATCCAATAGAAACGGTGTGTTAGACATGTCATGGTGGCGTACTGCGGACCTTTCAGATATTCAATTACGAGAATGCGCCAGTTATGTTGAAACTTACGTTGACCGAAGTGATGAAGATGTAGAAATGTTGAATCTGTTTAGAAACAAGATTGGTCCTGCGGTATTCCATGATTTCATTGGATATATCCAGAATGAAGAAGAAGGGGGCATTGTGGAAGGGACTGTAATGAGTATTCCTCGCGTAGATGCTTGGATTTGTAGCTGTGGTAAACTGCTCATTGTGAAAGAATATCGTAGGTAGGTCGTCAGAAATAAGTCAACCAAACCTTTTTCAAGTATGTAAAACTGGCGACGGAACAGTTAATTGCGAAAATAAGAAGGTTTGTAGAAGAATGGGTGCCTTAAGAGTTGGAAGTACCGGAATGTGTAGAGGGAGAGGAAGAAAGTATGTTCAAAGAAATGGAACGTGACGCCACAATAATTGTTACCACGAAAAGTCTGAAGAAACATTTTCTATCTGCACAAACAACCTAGTTTCGACAGTACATCGGAATGCAGTGCGGAATTATTCATGACTGCTATGTTGCAGAAATAGCGTCTGAATGTAAAAGCATTGATAAACTCGGAAAGCCGTACAACGAAGGACCAACACGAAGTACTTTGCTTGAAGATGAATGAGGTAATGAAATGAATGGAAATAGGGACGGGGATTTGGAATGACAGAACATTTAATGTGAACTAAATTAATGTATACGACCATTTTACGTGGCGTAATTATCTTCGTCATCCTAGTCAGTATCAGTAGTTAGAGATCTGAACGAATCCCTTTCCTTGTGAAAACGGTTAATGTAGAACCCTTTTTTTGGCATGGCAACTGTTGAGTGAACTAATCAATTTAGAAATTTGACCGCAATACTTGTACAGATGAACATATGGTATCGAAATCAATGATATCGTACCATTCTCCTGTTTCTAAAATATGTTCCACGGAACTTGTGTCTGTGCCATGTCTTGTGGAGTCAGCCTCATCAGACGTAGCCCATCGAAGGCATATGCGGTTCAGAACTTCATCGACATTGTTCAGAGGCTGGGTGAATTCCATGTAGTGTACGAAAGGCAAATTCTTCCTGTCCATAGTACGGTATTGTTTCGTATGGAATGGAAGGAGTACCTTTTCTATATATTAAACGGGACTATTTCCGTCACCACCCTTTATAACGACGAAGCTATTCCTTTTCTTCTTGCTTGGACCGAACTGTGTTGTGGAAAATATGCGGTTCCTTTCACGGCGATGCGGTGGAGGAGGTCTGTAATTTACAATATTTATAGAACTGCCATACTGTTGCAACGTTGGAAGATGTACTCCAACTATGTACCCTGACTTGAAAAATGTGAAGTGATTCTCTGAGTTTGTAAGCAACATATCGTGGTTTAAGAAGTACGTCTGAACGAGATCCGTGAAGACTATGAGACTGGTATGTGACAAGGTTTTCAATATTGGTGTGAGAATTTGTGTTGTGGATTCGTTACACATTATCATTCTTTGTCTTATGGCAACAAACTGTTGTACCGAAACAGAAATACCGTCCCGTACCAAATATGGTGATAACTGTGTTTTACCTTTAGCCATAGTTCTTCCCTGTCGAATGGGGTATAGCAATCTGGATGGAACGTTGTTTTAGAAACGCAGCATGTGTTGAACTTTAACGTATATTTCAAATTGTTGGTCCTATATTTTTCACTGTTTAATCCATTATTGTTGTCATTCTTTTGGAAGTAGACCGATATGACTGTTTGAAGAATGTATTGAAGTGCTCATAGGGCGATGCATCAATAATGTTTAGACTTCCAAACCTAGAAAGGTCTTCTACCATGTGGTCTAGTAAATGAAAATTCAATGTGTTGATTCCAGTATCGCAATGTTTCTGAAATGTTTCTATGCATTCCAATTTTAGAATATTAATTCTGTCCCTAATGTCAGCTATCAATCACTGTGACCACCTGTGGGAACTCTTCTCGTATAGAAAATCTTGCAATAATGTTGTGTAATTTGTGCAAATGTTTGTCAAAGGAGAATCACCCTGGTAATCAGTGACTCTATCGATATATCTTACCACGAAAGGGAAAAACATATCCAAACATATATAATCTTTTCCCTCCAACATTCCTCGAATTGAATTACGTAGGAAGAAACCGTTCAGCTGTTTAAATTTCTCCCTTGTTAATAATTCAACATGAAAACGGTGTGCGCCTACCTGGTTTTCTATTGCAGCGAGTAGTGAATTACAAGCCCATAACAATGCCACGCGCTGCGTCCGAAATTTTTCCCGTTCTTCCGCTTGTCCATGGATTTCATAGTTAAGAATGGACTTGACAGATATGTCAGGAAACAATTTTTGATTGCTTTCTAAGTACTGAGATGAAGGTTATGCAATGGTTCATATATAAATATTGAGAACACACCTGGAAGAAGTAGTGCGGATGTCTCTTCTCCAGCTTCTCCAGAAATGGCACCCATTATGCGACAGAAATGTCCTGCAGAATTTGTTGTACGTTCCTTCGTAAAACATTCTTCTCTGCCGTTGACGACGATATATTTGCTGATTTCAACAAAGTGGTAACGGCATCTTTTATGGTTCGTACATAGTCAACGGTTCTGGGAGCCGATAATGCAGGTATTGGAACTGTCTTGAAATCGATTGAACTTCCCAAGAATCTCACTCCTGGACGTGTGGTGGTAAAGTTATGTAGAAATCCAGACATGTCTTGTATTTCTGGTATGTCACAGCGGTATGACACTATTACAGGGAAGCAATACAATTTCATCTTGTTGTTTGTACATACCGTAAAACCTCCCATGGGCCTTTCAATTAACGGCGCAAGAACCGTTGTCATGCGTCATGCAACGAAACCATTTTATCATCTCGACCCCACACTAACGAGGTCAGTGGGATGCGATCGTCAATCGCAATAATTTCATCACTGTCAGTGTCACTTTTGCCGAAGTAGTCCTCTATGAATTTCTCTGACTGTGATCCTTGTAATCCAACAAGAAGAAAACCAACTAAACTATGACCATGGTTTATCAGAAAACGTCTGAATTGTACGGAGATATTCAAAAATGTGACATGAATGGGATAACGAATTAAGAATTGCGACTTCAAAGTTGTTGCTGTTTTATTGGTATATATCTGTAACATTACAACGAAGGACTTTGGCGACGCGTCTCTAATTTGATCCCACTCAATTAATGAGATGTTATTTTTCATTACATGGTTTCTTATGGAATGTACAACTGTGCACATAATTCGGAGTGCAGAGGACGTGAGATATAATCAACGTTAGCCTCGTTGAAACAAGGTCTAAGTTTCACATCTGTGGCACTAGCGACATTCATTTATGTACGTAACACATCAATGACGTCTTTTTTGTATAAGAAAGCTTTTCTATTGTCGTCTGACGCAGTGTGGTATGATACCTCCATTTTTTGAAATCCTTCATCGATTAAACTCCGATCCACTGTTCTGTCCACAATTGACATACATTTATTTCAATCATTTATGTAGTTACGAAAAATATCTGCACTAAAAGTATCTGATAGAAGCATCCGGATCACCATAATTACAGCAATAATTCCAATTTCTTCCGATAAGGTTACTAAACTATTCGCTGTAACTTTCACATCAGTGACCTGTTGCGAAGGTTCGAAGGGACGTTGATCATCAGGAAGAGCACAATACGGATAACCGCTGTACACTCTATCCACGTCGGGTCCTTCGTAATTGGAATTGGGTCTGTCCGTGTACTGCTGATAACCGTTTGCATTTGTTTCATGTCGCATAGTGTGCAATCTCTTCTTCTTATTATGTGTGCATATATGTAGAAATAAACTTAGACGTGCAAGGTAAACAAAGATAAATTCAATCAAGGAACAATTTTCAACCTTACGATGGCACTTCAACACATGCCATTCCCCAATCATCCATATTTTGTAGTTCATCGTCACCGGAATTATCACTTTCATCGGGTTCTTCGTCGCTATGACCGCAACTCGAAGGACTTGTTGAACCTTGCGATGTGACAGATAGCCCTTGAACTTTTCTGCCAAAAACTGCAGCCATATGCCTATGAAATAGCATATGTTCTGCTTGCATGTAAGCAGCCCACGTCCAAGAAATATCTCTCGATGCTAATATTTGATGATACATGAAAAAAACGTGCGCACGATGAAAATCTGGGATTAGTGCCGGATTCAGCAGAGTCTTCGTGTCATATAAAAATTCCACTTCCACTACTTTCTTGCGTTCTCCGTCCGTCCTGCTAATGTTATTTTTCTTGCCCGTGTTTTTTGACTTCTACTCTCCCTCGTAACTCCATTAATGGTATCCTCTGTTACATTTTGTCTCCGGTGTTGTATCATTTCTTCAATGGTCACTACATCTCTACACATCTTGTTTATTCTATTCCACATAGCACTACATCCAGGTGACATAACATTTAGAGGTGGGTTGCCATCATAGGGAAAAATGTAATGTTCCATGGTAGATCGTGGCAAGGGCCTCACCGTCCCATGTAGTCGTTTTTTTGATGTGGACTTAGCAGGAAAAATCTTACGTTTTGTTAATGTTGACCTTCCACCACTTGTCGATACCTCAATCTCTGGCGTGTCTTCTTCCATGTCAAACAATATGGGATCCTTTGCCGTTTTCTTCTGTTTTTTGCTCAAGGTTCTTCCTCGTCACTACCCCGTAGGTCTATAATTTCACGTTGCTGCCTTTTCTTGCGTCTCGTATGTGCTGGACTAATTCCATAGACACCCATTCCTCCTGTTTGCTTTCCTATATTCCCACCGTCATTAATTTCTTTGAAAAAGTACTGCCTTATTTTTTGAAAAGTCTGCCTTATTTTTTGAAAAGTCTGTCATGGCGATCATTTGCACGGGTGGCCAGTTTTCCAGACCTATTTCCAACACCATACTCGAAAAGTCGCATGCGGTTGCAAAAAGTCGCATGTACAGTTTGCTTCCTTGTTCGTGTGTCTGGGATGACAACGTCCATTAGTTCCTGCATTATCTTAGGAACTTCTTCTTCTCGTAAATCACATTCACCGTCTGCAATTTCTTCCAACAATGTCTGCATAGACTTTAAAAAAATATGAACAAGTCGATAGAAAACAGTTGCATGAATGTTCCCTTTGTTGGGCTTCCAAAATAAGCTTCAGGTGCATCCAATAGGTACATTATAGTCTCATCTGTACCGTTGATGAGAATTCCACTGTCCAAGTGCGTCACCCCTCTTTTACAAGAATCTTGTCCAGTTCCAAACTGCGGTATGGTCTTGATCCTTTCCATGGCAGATTTTAATCGTACAAGCATCTTACCCACACGAGCGTACCGTTCGTATGTTGAGGTACTTTTCGTATCAAGAAACTTTAACCATTCCATGTCCCTCGCAATATCCAATGTCCTCGTTTCTTCAAACGGTATCTTAAATTGTTCGGTAAATGTCTTAATATATCTTATGACACTGCTCATGAGGTCAATTAAAGAAATGTCCTTTTCAGTCTTCGACGATGATACGTTTCGAGACCTCCTGAGATCAGGAGATCTCGAAACGTATCATCGTACTGAGAAGGCGATCATGACACCGTGGGAAGTTAAAAATATATATTTATAACTTCCCACGGTGTCATGGGCACCTTGTCAGTACGTACGAGAAGAGCGACAAGAATACCATCTCTTGCCCAATTTGTTTCGGAAGTTACCTTTCCACCAAGAATTTGGAGTGCGGACAGCCGATTTCTTCCGTCCACAATAACTAATGACTTGTCAGATTTCAGTACAATTCTATATTTTCATGGCAGCATAATTGCTACATACCAGTAAGCATGCCGTCAAAATCTTTAGATTCGAAATTCACAGAGATCATTCCGAAACCAACTTGATACTGCTCTTGTTAAGAGGATTTAACGAATGTATCATGATGCTCCATTCTGACATCGCTGAGAGGGTTCTTGATGTTTCTGACTTGACTTACTCGAAGCCATAGTTCGAGAGTCACATAATTACTAAGATGAAAGCCTGTGCGCTGAACAGACCTTCCGCTTTCTGTCTTCTCATTACCATCCCTGTTTGTGCGTTGAACTGGGATAACCCTCATCGCTCGAGAAACCTAGCAAAGAACACCATCTTCCGATTCCAAATCACGGAGTCTTGCTGGGTTCGTACCACTTCCATTGTTTTTATAATACAGACATTCCCGTTCCTTATGCATCGCCTTGATTTGGATATCGATTATTTCCACTCTGTCCAATATGTCATCCTGTGCAGCCGTTGCCCATTTCGTTACACTCCCAGAGTTAGTTCCTCTTCCAGCTCTCACTTTCGCTGTACCAACAAGGACTGCACTCATATCCGAACAATCAATTCCACGGCATCCTCGTCATGACTTCACCGCTTCAACGGAATCATCATCTAGACAGTACAGCTCATCAGAAACATCGGGAACTATACCCCTTTTGGCTGCATCGGTACCGCTTTCCTCTCCAACAACCAGTTTCTGGAATGGATTTTTACCCGCTGCCGGGAGGTAGCGATGCATGAGACACTTTCCCCGTGCAGATGCTGAGTATAACGACATGTTTGTTTATAAACGTATTATGTTGTAGTTGAGAAATATTGAAGTGAGTTGACGACGGATGGTTGTGAAGAAGTATATCGTAATGTTGTGCGCAATATATAGAACAGATTATATTTCGATTTGACACTGGCTTCGTTTAAGTTGTATGACTTTGATGATCGGTTTGTTGTCTTTGTTATCATAGCCGGAAATGTTGTTATCATAAACGGAACTGTTTTATGACTTTCTTAACCGGACGGTCCTTCTGTAACGACACATTAATTGCACCGTGTACGGGTGTGTTGAACTCACCCGTCGTATATTGCAACATATTTTTGCAGCGCAAAAATTTCACTCGCAAATATTTTCTAATAATTTTCCTTCATATGGAGGCCGAAAATTTGCAGAAATTAAATAATTGTTCTTTTTGTTGCAAAAAATTAAATATTTAATTTTCTGCAAAACATTTTCTTCCATATGGAGGCTCAAAATTTGTATAAAATTATATAATTGATTTTTTACAACAAAAAATCAATTATTTAATTTTCTGCAATTTTTCGGCATCCATATGGAGGAAAATTTTAACGTTTTTTCTTCACCTCCCGACGCCGTTCGGAAAATATTTAGTTTTCTACAATATATACAGATCAGAACATTATATAACTTTTCCAGGCATAACATCGAGGTACTGCTACCGTTACGTTACCTTCTTCACATTCGTTCATATCCTTCCACCATTAACATCGGTGATTGCGCCTCTACTCGATTATCACGACCTTCCACTAGTGTTATCATACCTTTGCAGCAACACTTTCTTCAAAATCATCATATTAGCACCATAAACATCTACACACATCAAGTCAACTTAAAAGCAACGCCGTAAAATTTGATCATTTTACCAGCAACTTCACACTCCCTATATTTTTCTCCACAAACAACAGCCACAAGCAATTTACATCAATTTCAACATTCTACATTTCATCCCCCAACAGTTTTACACTTCTTTGTCAACACCGAACTGAACAAAACCACAACATGTCATCTTCAACCTCTACTAAAAATTGTTCTACCGGGTAAAACTCAGCCAGTGAATCTGAATTCACTCGATTTCTGCTGTTTTCCTCTATTAACGGTTTTTCTGCTTCATCTTTCAAAGAGAAATTTAACTACAGGAATGCAACTTCAAGAATTATCTGGAATGGTTGAGGTTCCATGACGACTCGATTTCCAAGCGCATAACAACCCGTTTCGAAAGCAAGGCGAATGACAGGAAAAAGACTTTGCAACAATCTATATTCGAGTCTATATGAGCTCATGGTTACAAGGTTCTAGCAGAAATGGTCTCTCAGCAAGTGCGTCAGATAGCTCGTGCGTCTTTTGCCATATACACATATGGTTGTAGAGATGAACGTACACTTCAAATGTTGACTGGCTTGTTCACTGGCAACTTCACTTCGACTGGGTTCTTAGTTAGTCCAACATTCATTCACATGATCATCCAATCAACTGGGAAAAGACCAAGACGTAATCCATTCAACATATCTATCTCAAAAGCTTTCGAATGTTTCCTCTTTTAACACAGCATTTCATTTGTCTCTGAGACAATGTCGAGAAAAAAAATTCTAAGACGCGTGATAGAAATATTCTCAGCATCAAAAATTTCACTGGTACTAGAATAGGGCTAGTTTCTCAAGCAATTTTCAAGGCGTGGCCAAAGTGGCAACATGAATCGACATTCCTCCAGTCAGTACCATCGGATAGTCGCTTGTAGCGGTACTTAATTGTTAGACTGATCGGTTTGGTGGATTTGATGTCATAGGGTGTGACTTTTTTTGGGAGCCATAAAAAAGAGCCCCAAAAAGACGTTAGTAATGACTATTTTCTTGTTGAGTTCATTTAGTTCATTGTCGTCTGCCAGATGCCATAGTTTGGCATCGAGGTACTTGAACATTTGGTGGTATGTTTTGGGCGGGAGGGTTTCTGTGGATATAAATTTCGGCATTTTTGGTATACGAAAGAAGCGAAAGACTTATTCGGCAACATGAGCTGAGAATAGTGATGGTTGGTGAGGTTTAAAGTCGACGTCCCAACAAAATTTTGTCTTCTTTTTGTCTAAAAACAATATTGTATACTGAGAGTTGGAGTTATTGTACAAAACTCTAGCTGGCCGTGAATATGGAAAATTTTCTTTTTGGTGGCTCTGGAGTTCAATATCATAGTATCAGAGTGGACTCCTGTGCCACAAAAAAGAAATTAATGCCACATGCACGGCCAGCTAGATACCATGATGGTACCAAAAGTTCCAAATGGCAAAAATAGTATGGTGAATGGCATTTTTGGTTTCGAAAGTGCCATTGGAGGCAATTTAGTTTTGGAATGAGGAATATGAGTGAACTTATATGTAGCGTCCAACAGTGAAAATTCCCAAAATGTGTTGCGAAGTCGGTTGTGGGCCAATGACGAGCGTGTAGCGTTCATGAGAGTGCGATTGGTTCACTCAGCCTTGAACTTTGACTGGAGTTGGTGTGGTGTAACGGTGGTCTGCATTGTGCCGTTGTTGGTGAGAACAGACGAAACTATGTTTGACACGTATTCACATTCGTCATCGCTTTGAAGTATGGAGGGAGATTTATAATGCAGGTTTGCAATGAAATTTATGGTCCGAGGTATGATTTTTGGTAGTTCTGATCGGGACTTAATTGGTCTCGCGATGATGCACCTGGACTCCAGGTACATCATCGAGAGACCAATTCGGAGTTATGTTGATTAAAGTCACTACGTGTTTGCGATTATTGCCGGGGGAGATTGGACCTATCGTGTCGCTGGTAAAAGATATACCGGGATGTGGAGATGTGGCAGGGGAGGGGCGGTGGGGAGATTGAGAAGCTTTGCCGTGAGCGCACCTAGAACAAGTGGTCATGGCGTCATATGAGATGTGAATTGAGGAAAGCGCTGGATACAGTCAGGACTGTATGATTTTTCGGAGAAAGGAGAGCGGTACGTGATTTAATGATAGGTGCAAGGCCATTGTGGTGTCGAGAGATGTGCGTGATGGCATGTAGAAAGGCGTAGATCTGATCAATCGTTTCATAATTAATGATGATGTTTTGTTTGGTGTTATGTATGGTTGCTGTTTCAGGGATGTAGCTGCCATGAAAGGTTGTAGCGGGCAGGGCATTCGGCGGGTGATGGTGGGAGAATACGGGAAATTTGGTGGGATGGGATAAATGTCCTGCACGATTTCCATGAATTGATGGTTCAGGCTGGAATTTGAAGGAGTTGGGCGAGGATTTAAATAACAGTATGAATTCACATGCCACTATGCAATTGTTTTCGGCATGTGAACCGACCAAAGGGCGATTTAATTCAGAATTTAGGCATGGTTGTTCGTAAAAAAAATGACTTTGTTATGGAGAGTGAGTGCATTCACTGATGGCAATGGTTCTGGTATGTTAGGCGTCGTAATTTCCTGTGTAGAAATATTACCAGTTGTTGAAATTGTGGGAAGGGGGCGGAGTGTTTGATTACAGTTGGGGTTTTGGTTGCGGTTAGAGAAAGGCGAGGATGATTTAGTGGTGACCTTTTTGGACTAGGACAAAGGGTATAGTGGGGTGGGCGGCACTATCGATGCATCGAATCATGATTGGCATACCTGTGGCTTGATCCACTTCTTCATAGCTGATTTGACATATTAGTTAGCGTCAGCTGCTGCTTGCAGTGGTGCTGGAGGATGCTGCATGATGGCTCTGGAGTGAGTGGCAGAATTGTCGGGAGAAAGATTAGAATGTTTTTTAAATCGGCAACGGTATTGTTGTTTGATCACTGGTGGTAGCTGTGGCAGGTTTCGATCAGCATTATGGCGGATATAGTTTTGGCAGAGGAGGTTACAATAGTAGCAACACATGTGATTCTAGTGGTTGTAAGGAGACAAAAATTCGCAGCATGGTAATGACGGAGTTTGGTGGAGGCGTGTATCATTGAAATGATGAGTATGTGTTGATCGAGATGGAGATGTCGACGGTGGGGAAAGAATGCTGTTATAGAGGCGGTTTATTTATCTCTGTTCAAGATACTCCATAGTAATCAGAAATATTTGTATAGATTTAGGCTTGTGACGGAGCTAAAACGGTATGAAAGACGCATATATGACGTCATTGAGAATTCTTGTGAAAATATATTTTATCGTGATTTGCTCCCAGTCAATGCCGGGGTTTCGGGCGACGGTCATGTTCCACCGAATTTTGAGACGGACATCGACATAGTCTTGAGCAGAGTCGTACTGTGTTATGATATTATTGGTGTCGAGCTTAAACCTAGAATTGCGAACAGTGTATTACTATGTGGTGTACAATCAGCGTTTTGGCTAGTCTACACGTTTTAGGAGCCCTAGTGTAGGTGGTGTAAGGGGATTTGTGTGTAGCCTGGTAAATGATTTTGGTTATGATGCGGCTAGACGTGTAATACGAGGACCAAGAATGACACGTGTAATATGTGGATCGAGAAGGACGCAGAGCATAGGCAGTATGCAGGAACGCAGAGCAAGGGTGAGTAGGTCAGTATGGAGTAACAAAGGTCTGAGGACGGGGAAGCTTCAGCAGCGGCAAGTAGGGCAAGGGTGACGTTTGGTACTACACAACGTTGGTGACGATTAAATTAACGGTAGTGACTACACTACGTTGGGGTGGATTAAAAACTGACTGTTTAATAATTGTTTGGGATGAAAGAGTGAGGTAAAAGGGTGAAAAGGGAAAGGGGAGAATAGTGTTCTTATACCGGGGATGAACGGCACGCACGAAACCAGATACAGTATATTGGCAGGTACAGCAGGGGTTAAGAAGGTTCCACCATTTTCTTTGGAGATCGCCAAGTAAAGGTTTCTGAAGGCTATGGGAGACAGAGAGCATGACAGTGCGTGTAGTAGGTGGGATGCGTGTAAGTTGGGTACTGTAGCCGTTGTTATTTTGGGTATTATGTTATTAGTGTGGTCTATGCTGAGCTACTGGATCCAGTTTCAACAATTGACGGCTTCCATGTCAAATGTGTCGTGGTCAGCGACCGACCGACGTTCTAGTTTTCTCTGGACACGTGGGATAATGGGGCAAGGATTACGAGGGGTGCCTGGTATGAGCTCGACAGAGGCTACTGATTTAGGTAGTGAAGAAATATGACGCTGGTAAGTGCGCTGATAGCGATGAATGGGATAAAAAGCATACTTAATGTACTCAATTTGAGGAGTTATTTGAAGAGTATCGGCTCCAAACTGGATCGTCATTACCCAGGAGATAATATTGTCGGGATCCATTTCGGGAATTGTCGGGGTGTGAGTCGGCATCTGAAATTTATTAATCATTTGGGGGCAGCCATTGTTTATTGTTCAGAGGAAGAGGTAAGAAGATAGGAATTAAAAGTCTTGTAGTATTGGTATTCAGATAACGGGTTCATAGATTAGGCGATTATATCTGTAAGTCCAGATATGATTTTGGCGATGAAGTTGAAGTGATATTCGTCCAAAGCAGGCCGTGGTATGAAGAACGGCCCATAACCTGTGTTGAGAGGAGATCGATAATGGGACTGATAATCTATCTAGATTATTCCCTTCGTCAAACACTTTAATGGCATTGAAGTGCTGAAAGAATAAACATGTAACGTGTGACATATTATTGAATGTGGTACATGGAGCCACAGTAGAGAAAGAGAGAAGGTTTCATACATATCATTGAAATTTGAGTTTTTTGAAAAAATTGATTCGGAGAAAACCAATGAGCCAATGAGAAGACGAGTTTAGAAATCAATTGATTTCCAAATCAACTCAGCCGTTCTATAACATTTCTAGTTTAAATTTTCTTGGAAGACAGGTGATTTGGAGAGTTACAAAATAGCTGTATTTACAAATCAATAGTTTCGGAAATTATTTATAATATTTCCTAATTTCTGGAGAAAAATTTATTTGACATGCAAAAAATCCGAAATGAACGAATAAACATTACTGTACATTTATGTCGCCGATGACTGTACATTTGCTTCGCCGGCGACAATTATGGATGGTCTACGCTGGAGTTCAGAGAACTGAATTTATTTATGTACTATCATAGAGCAATTTTCTCATAAATGTGTGTTTCTTCTCAAATTATGTGGTGCCAATTACAACATCGTGTTGTAGTTGGCACAACAGTATTTGAGAAGCAACAAACATTTATGAGAACATAACAATTATGTTTGAAAGAATCTACAAAGAATTGCGACAGTTACCGTTGATAAAAAAGAAAATTTAATGGTTCAAAAACAAGTTTGACGCAAGTAATAACATATTATTGTAGTTCGCTAGGTGTTAGCAGAACCTTGCAACTAACATCATATTGAAAGAGCCTGTGTACTGGAGAGAAACGTTTGATTATGACGTTCGCTCTTTGCAGCTACCTGATAGATGTTTGAGGCGATTATATATCATATCAGAGATGCAAATGAGACCACTGTGCTATCTAATATCAAATTATTTCCACAGAATTCAGACACGACCGAACTCAAAAATAGCTTCAATTCTTGTGGGCATAATGCTATGCGTGTCCATGCGCATGCTTGCTGGTGCAAGCCAAATCGACATGTCATGATCGTACGGAATAAGCGTCTCATCTGTGTATGTATTATTTCCAGAAGTTGTAACGTCTTTAGATCAAGCTTTGAAGAACATAAATTTCCCAAAATCGGAAGCAGAGTGTCACTGGGACTTGCTTAGTTTTACTGAAGAAGCAAAGGTACCGAACAACATAATAACTGTAGCATTGGATAGCGTCGACGCCACAGCGTACGGAGATCGCTGTAGCAATCGAGAAACCATGTGGTAGTGACGTTCCTGATCCAAAGAAGTATCGTAACAGAAAACATTTTTTTGCAATTATGGTTCATGCAGCAAGTACTGCTGCTTATTACTTCTGACTACAAGTTCATTTTCGTGTCTGCAACCCACGCTGGAGTGACGTATGAATCAGCTGCCTTCCCAGATTCTTTACTGCCTGGCCTAGCCTGGTTTTTGGTGGAAACCTTTCGCAATGGGCAGATATTGTGGTAGATGACGCTTATTGGAATACATCAGGGGTATTCACGCCGTATTCTGGACGAAATGTACTGCTGGATAAAGATGATTCCAATTTTTATCACTCAAGTTGTCGAATGACAGTTGAGCAGGTAATTTGGATGCCTTTCAGTCGTTTCAGCATATTTTGGAGGTACATCAGGATAATACTGGAAAAGTTTACACAAAGTATTGCAGTGACCTGAAAATTGCGTAATTTTATTACAGATCATGCAGAAAGGGACGAGTTTTCTGATATTCCTTGGCACGAAGAAAATAATATGCAATGAGCGTCCGATGCATACCTTCCAAACAATCTGTATATTGATAAAAATGTAATGAGGGGCCGAAGAAACAGAATGACCGAAAACAGAAGAGAGAACATTAGGTCAGAATTAAAAAATGGTGGTTACATGCGTCCACGCATTAAGTCATATTATTGACTCAGTCTGGATGTACTTTAACGAAATTGGTCACAAAGGTTGTGAACCACTGTTCTAAACAGTGCATTATCTTCTACAGAATTTTCATTTTATAACATTTCTCTCTCTTCATTGATCGTAAACAGAAGCGTTTTCATGGACTGTACAATTGCATCAACGGGCAAATAATGTGTACGTTCACTTTAGGCTGTTTCTAGTCTGCCTTCAGCGTCAGAATTCTGGGGCCTGAGGACATCCGCAATTTTCTCAAGTCCCCCACTCATCGACTGACGGTCAGCGGTTTCTTTCGACTGCTTTGAATTCCATCCTCCTTAATGTCAATTGGATCAACACCCTCTTCAAAGTGCGCCGATATTGGCAATATTCCGGTGCACATTTACGTTAGATATGGATATTTGGCAAAGAGACAATGGGTATGAATAATGAAGGACCTATTGATAAAACTTATAAAATCATCAGGGTCCCGTATGTGTTTCCGGAAATGAACATCCTACTTCAAATGTCGCAGTGCGGTGCAAAAAATGCATGTACTTCGATATTTTGATCGAAATGAATTGCGGCCGCCGCTGTTGCGCAGTGCGACACTGAGAATTTTGTAGATTTTACTATTGACATTCATTTTAAGAAAAATGTTGAAACATTAAGAAACATTGAGCAGTCGTGGAATTCATCTATCGTGGTGTCTATGAAAGTACACAATTTTTACATTTTATTTCAGAAATTTATTACACTATAATGTTTACTGTATTCTGTTTCTTTGAATATGGAAAATTAAGTTTGAGTCATTGAAAGTATGGGGTATATTTTCACCCGTTCATTTTACTTAATCCAAGAGAAGTGTTGGATTAAATAAAGTGGAGGAAATAACTTCCATCAGATGGTCGTACTACCGAAAGTCGTACTACCGACTTTTAATTAGAGATGGAATTGATTTAGAGGCCCATCCGATTGTTATTTCTAAATCGTACTATTTTGCAGAAACTATGGTACTGTCACAGTCTTATCATAACGATGTGACGGAAAGAAACAGTTGGTACCCCAAGTACTACGAATAACATTTTTCCGGAGACTACTAGTAGTAGTCTCTGGAAAAATGTTATTCCGCCAACCAGTTCACTCATGTTACTGAACGTGTGAACATAATAGAACTATATTAAATTATTATCGTTGAACGTTACTACACCTACTCATCCATTTCTGTCAGTATGATAAAGGTTTTGCACAACATGAGTATTTGACCATCGTTTTGTTTATATGAACGTCATACTGTATGAATTGAAGTTCCTAGTACGGTGAAGTTTTAATCAGATAGTATAACGTTTATATGGGCCTGTATTACTATGTACATAGTCATACAGGTATCAGTTCACCACCAATATACAGTCAATTTTAATGTACTATATGTATATGCCAGCTCCACATAGTATGTGAAGCAGGCATATATATGTATTAAAAACCAACAAATGGTGAACCTTTTGTGTTCTAGTATTACATATATAGAAGTGTTACTAGATATATATATATATATATATATATGTGTGTGTGTGTTACTTATATAAACTGTGTGAAATTGTAATTCTTTTTGTGTTACATATAAATGTAAATGTAATATTCTGTCTATACGGGAAGAAAATATTCGTGATGTAAGACTGGTTTTATTATCAAATGTTTAACGAAGTGATTCAAGTTTTGAATGGATAAAATATACATTGTCGCTATTCTGAATCTGAATCTAGAGATTGATCTGGGGACAGGCTTGGCCAAGAGTAAGAGCTTCCGTAAGGTACTAAACTTTCACCCCCAACAGGAATGAGCATAGTTGTTTCTATTGACAAGACACTATAAGCCCCGGAATCTTGTTTCGATGTTGCACGCCCATCTTTGATAAAACGGACATTACCAGTTCTTCAATTATTGGAACTTCTTTCACCACTTCTTGACCCATATCCATCACGATAACGGGGATCAATTATGTACTTCATTGTACACCAGGGTATGGGAGAAATTATGCCCGTATGTTTCATGATATTTTTGTCGAGGAACTTGTGTTTTAATTCCAAAGCCCATTTCCTGAACACTTCTCTGATAACTCCCATGACTCATTTCCCATACATCTTCGTTGTACTTCTTATATCTTACATGTCTTTGTAAATTATTGTACCATAGATATAACCAAAAATATTACCGGCATCTACTGGACCGTTCATGAACAGACAAATTCCAGCATCAGGATGCTTGGTTTATGATGGCATCACGGAAAAACCTAATCTCAAACATTCAGATATTTGGATATTTTGAATGCCCGCAGAGTTCATCCTTGCTCTCCATCTACGTGACCAGTTGAAAATTGAAATGTTGGTAAATTGCAAAACAGTTTTGTCCTTGTAGACCTCTGACAAAACTTAATGTACCACAGGTGGAAATGTCTGGATGCTGTGTAAACCAAGACGAACTTTCTATGTGTCCAAATTCTTTCTGACGATGATTGAATCAACTTCCTTTATCAGGGTCTTCGCCGCATCTATAGATTTTGCAGTACCAATTATATAGGACTCAGAGTTTAAACATTTCCTTGCATATGTTTCTACAAGTTGTGGAAGCGCCGTATGAAGACAGACTTGATAAATGTCCGTACCAATAAATTTCCTGTGTTTTGTCAAAATCATACATTCCCTTGCTGTCGCGAAGGCACCAGCGCTTGGATCGGTCAGAAGACCTCCTGGCTGTCCAAACCTCTCTATGATTTATATTAACCAATCCATTTGACTTCTGTTCTGGACGAAGCATTTTGAGTTGTCCAGAAACCGGTCCCATATCCACCTGTGGATGGGATAACAGCTCAGGCTGATGAATGCGTGGTATGTTTGTGGAAAAATGTCAAGTACCAGGATATATAGAATTCACGAGAGGAACCGGCCTGAAATTAACCAATTCATTAGAACGGTTACTTGGCAATCCATTTCCCATAAATGCACTGCAATTTAATTAAGGGAAAGATGACTAAGGTGTAAATGTGATGGGTTTTTGTTTTTGTGTATATACACCAAGACCTTGTTGTAGTTTAGTGCGTTCCTTTCCACTGTGAACTAATTCTGAAGCATCTTGCCATTTTCTTCATCTTCCCCAAGATCTTCTTCCGGTATCACAATTTCGTGCTCACTCAAAATATCAACCGAAACTCTAAACTGCATTTAGGAACAAAATATATGACCGTGTCTTCCAAAAAGAAGCCAATTACAAGCGTTTTTAACCAGATGAGACATATAATCGTCTGTCCACTTGTGGTGACTTGAGTTCTAGCAATTTTGCCCACTTCTAGTATTGAAGGGTGGGTTCGTGAGGATAAAATCAACTTTGTTGTCCAATGTTGTACAAGTGAAATCTTCCGCTGTCCTACTGAACTTTTTGAGACTAACATCGAGGTACGAGAATTCGTTCATCATTTCCTGTTTCAAAACTTCCATGGCATCGTCAGCTGCAGATCAGAAAGATGTTGATCTTGCTACAACTGTTGTTTCGAGGAAATTTTCTCTCTTGGCCAGTACAGCCATATATTTGTCGTTGTGATCTGGAACGCTTCCTTTTGTCAACTCTTTATTCTTTTCGAGGTAAATTAGAACTTTTGGATTTCCAAACGTGTTTTGAGCCATTTTGAAAACAAATCTTACTGACTCTGTCCCGATTGCTCCCCGGGTTTCAATATGAGCATATTTTATATTAATACCATCATTGCGTGCGGCCTCTCTAAACTCATTTGAAGTATAATTTCTACCTTGATCGATGCGTAGGAAGTCTGGGTCCTCAATGAGTGAGAGTCAACATGCGGTGTATTGATTTCCACACATCGTTGGCAGTTTGGCTTGAAACGAATCGTACTGCTGTAAAGTAGGTGGATGTATCAACCATGGTTAAGACTGGTATGCCCTGGATGCAGATTGTATCCACTTCAACTTCTTGGTTGAATCTTAGGTTGGCGGTTACGATTGTGAGTTTAAATCTCCTTGGTGCGGAACTTCGTGTCGCACACGTCTTAAAATTCTCTGCAATATGTTTTATCTCCTCTTCTTTTGTTTTTTATTGTCTTCCCCACTTGTTCTTTGGAATAGGTCTCTTGTGGGGCTAATTGTTGGGGACCAAATGCGGAGTGTATCTACTGAAGTTCTTTTATCGTATAATAGATAAAAGCCTGTTCGTCATAATGCCATATGTGTATTACTTTGTGGTTTTCAAAGAGCAATGTTTCGATCTGTCAATGGTGAGCGAGGCGTTTCTTGGACACTGACTTCGATATTTCTGTCTACCATATCTTTCAGAAATATGAGAGCTTGTCGTTCTTGTTGAAGTAAGAAAAATGTGACGTCGATGGGTATTCCAAGTCCCTTAAAGGTTATTGTTACCTTTGCCACCGGCGTTACTATAATCAAACACTCAATCTCTTTGATATTCTTGTTCCCTAATTGACGAAGCGCATGTTGAAGATGAATTATTGAACAATATGCCTTGTATTGATATGCTGACATGACTGACCGTCGCCTCGTATTGACCATGATACTGTGGAATTTGGTCTAGCCGAGAGAACTTAATGAGTACTCTTTTGAATCATGGTATGGAAGCGTGTCTGTACTCCCTTTTCTGTACTATACAAATGTATTCGTAGTTGAAAATTCGTTAAAATTAACATCTTTTCCTTTTGGGTGATCTGTAAAAATATTCCTGTCGTTACTGCGGATCTTCTTGTACTTCTTTAATTTTTTATTGGTTGTGATTGGTCTGCTTGCATTATTTTACACCCGTGTAAGAAAGCTTGTTCTGATAGAAGTAATTTTAGTTCTGCTGCTTGTCGGTCTGTTATGTAAAACAAGTCGCTATCACTGTCTTCATTACTACCCATCCATTTTACTTCATCATCGTTATCATCGTTTTCTTCTGTTGTTTTGTCATCGGCATTGTAGATGGCATCAAGTTCTGCGATAGCTATTCGCGCTGATGGGGGTCGTTATTTCATCTTGCAGATGGCGGGTGATACTGATTCCTGTATGTAGCGATCGCGGGCGAGGTGATTCTTGGAACTATCAAAACAGCCTTTCAACCCATGTATCCATGTTGATCTAAGCTATGTTCCCTTCTTTCTTTGGTCCCCATTATTTTTTGTCCTGACCAAGATTTCCGGTACAGTCTTATTTCCTTCCTTGCACTTCCTCCAAACTGTTTTCTAAGTGAGTACATAGTTTCGGCCGTGGTTTTGGTATAATAATCCATCGTCATTGTCATACTTGTCTATCCTGCCGATTGTTCTTTGTCACTCAACCTGTTGGTGATTTTTTGTATTGTGGTTGGAGCCTTTCTTGGCATTAGATTTTTTATGCTTGACTTAAGTACCGGGATGTTTACTGATAAGAACAATACGTTCATTGGGAATCTGTCACCATGGTACGTATTATCCAGTTGTTCCTGGAGGGTGGTCATCTTTGCTATGAATGTTCGAAAAACTGCTAGTTCAGATTCCCCCGGTTTCTTTGACATTTATACTGACAATATCATGCCTTGACATGTTAATACTCTTGAGCGCTGCTCTGTGCTATGGTACAATTTTCGTAATAAGGACAAGGAATCGTCATACGTTGTGCATTCATCTTGACAATCGTCATTAAATTCTAGAGCATCCCTTTTAAAATATTGGGTATTGTTTGCAACTTTTCTGCATCAGGCATGGTGCACAGTTTTGTCAACGCCCGAAATCTTCTAATTTTTCTTTCTAAATAATCGTCATATGATCCTCCAAACTTGTCATCCTTATCTTAAGCCTTAACAAGTCCATTTATGTCTAGTGAGTATGTTTTCTCATGTCCTGATTTGCTATTGAATCCTGCCTTGTTTGGTAAATCTGGAGACACTAAGTTTGTCCTTTGTTCTTCTTCACATCCTCTTGATCTCTTATCTAAGTCCCTTCCATTTCGTTTATCTGCATCTGAAAATGGTGGGTCATCACCATCCCCTGGGTTCTTCTTTTGGAAATCAAAGGGCTTTATCACGTTTTCAATTTTATCATGTTCTTGGGTTTCTTCTTCTTTTGATCTAGTCTTGCCATATTCTTCTTCTTCTTTCCGTGAAGCGTTTTTCATTGGTGATTTGCACTCATCAAACTCGGAATATGGTGCTGATTCATACTTGTTCTTCTCTCTCTCGGTTGTTTCTTGTTCGTACCGCTTCCTCTTATATTGGTTTTTTAATCTCCTCCCTAGTATCTTTTAGTACTTTAGCTGTTATTCTAGAAGCTCTTTTTGGAGCGATGTGTTTCTCACAGTGTATTCCATCCATTAGTTCCCTTGATCTGTTCTTTTTCCAGTTACATCAACGTGTACGTCCCTCATTGTGAGCAAGTGGGCCCATACTGTCATCACATGTCTTGGTCATCGTCGAATTTCTAATGGTGTGAAAGCCATTTTGAATTCCATACTCATTCTCTCCCCTTCATGTGATGTTTCCTTTTATGCATACATTATCTCTTTAGTATAAGTCGATACTGCCTTCTTAAAATTTCTCATGTCTTCTTCATTTCATTTCTCAGATGGTAGTGTGGGGCCGTCGTTTTCTAGATCTCGTATTGATTCTTCTTCTGTGGTGTCATCGTATTTCTGCATCTGTGCGTCTTTTTCATCAGGAGTTTCCAGTTACTTGACTTTCTTCCTTTCGTTAAGGTTCTGCTTTGCTCTCTCCACTCTTTCACCCCTTTCTTTAAGTCTATCTATTATCTTTTCAGCTGGATTGTTATGATTTTGTTTATTTGGAGTCAGTCTTGGTATGTCTTTTGAGTAATCTGGTGGTGGCTCTCCCGCTATTTGGCCCGATTAGCGGATTTCCTTCTGACTCGTGATACTTTATTACACTAGTACTATAAGTTTTAACTGTTGAATGTGTCCCGCCTTGTACGGTGTGGAGTTCGAACAAGTCTCCCCTTTCGCCTCTTTTCTGATTAATATTTGGTATGTTCCCTTCCGTCTGCAATTATTCCCTAGCTCCTCCTTCCCCTTTTACATAATGATATATTCGAATCTCTCGATTCGAATCTCTCTTTCTTCCAAATATCCGTAATTGGGTCCTTACCCTTTCTCCATATGGTGCAACTCTATTAGCTAGTTGCCATACAGTACCCTTCTACTACTGAGTCGAATAATGGATTTTGTAAAACTAGTGCGTCGTACTGTCACACTATTTAGCGACGACGATGGGTTCGCGGTGGGCTACTTGTCGCTTCGTATTCGGCTAGCTGAAAAGTAGTTTGATACACATCTAGAATTTCTCCCAGTGGCACGTTCTAAATTCTTTGTAAGATCTGCCCTACGAGTAGGTATCACACCGCGTTTGTTCATTCTCGACGATGGTTTGGTTTGGTATATTCAATCATTAATGATTTCCTTATCTGGTTCCTCTTTGATACCTTTCATCCTAAGTTTTTCTACCCCCTGTGTAATCGATGCCACTCGATTCAATACGGAGCGATGGTTCGTGTGACACAACCCAACACACACACAGATGAACGGAAGTTGATGATTGCAGCAAAAAAACGCAAATCGTAATGGATGTTGTTACATACAGGCGGAGATGATAAGTTAGGTAATGAATGTTGTTACAACGGGCAGTGATGACAAATCGTAATGGATTTTGTTACATCAGGCGCAGGTGATAAGTTAGGTAATGATCGTTGTTACAAAGGGCGGTGATGATGAATCTGTAATGGATGTTGTGGCACATGCGCGGTAAAGATAAGTTGATGATGGTGATGATTCGTAATGAATGTTGTTACAACAGGTGGAGGTGATTAGTTCGACAATGAAAACGTTACAACGAGCGGTGGTGATAAATTCGTAATGGGCGTTGTCGAAAATGGGCGATGATTATAACAGGCCATCACATCACAAGGAAAGGATTTTGTTACGTCAAAAGGTGTCGGCGAGAGTCTTTGCTACATTAAACAGCGCTGGTGACAGAAACGTGAAAACGTTCCATGGAGATACAAGTCGCATGTGTAATAATTAATACAAATAATTATGACAGATACACTTGAAATGTCACATGTACCAGCAACATTACACTGTATGCTGGATACTGAATGACACCCATAACAGGGTAGAAACTACAGTACAGTATACGATTCCATAACGGCATAAGTATTGAATACTCGGCTCCTCGTGACACACTATATTTTGTAATGGAAAAAAGGCACGCCGCGTTCCACAAGTGTACTGCGACACGTGTATGAACCTCATATTAGAAGAACCTAATTAGAACTTCATCTATTTTCCTCACACGTGTTATCATCATTGCCATCCAAAATCTATTTTGATATAAATATCACAGTTCGGTGGAGACAACTAACTTAATAAATAGTTACAGACATTTTACAGACAACCAGACGCCACCTCGACACAGAGATTGAAATAAGGCGAAAGACAAGTTCAACCATGGAGGAGAAATCCGAACTAACCGCACCCCAAGATCGGCTAATACTCCATCGGGAAGGTGAGGAGGCCACGCGACTAACAATCGTGTCAGGCCAAGTCGACAACCTCACGGAATGGACAGAAGGACACACGCACCTTCGAGCTAAGTAGGTCCTTAAAGCTAGCTAAATCTAGCAGGGCAACCAGGTCACCAATTAATAAAACTCTAACGGATTCACTTACTTTTCATTACGTTTATCATTATTATTATCATTATTATTATTATTACTACTATTGCTGTTATTTTCTTTACCCGTTTCCCTTATGAATTCAGTACATTGCCCCTCGACCATTGGGCTGTTTCGACACCGCCAGTTCCTCGTGTGACACGTGTGACACGTTTATTTTTTCACTTAATATTTGATCGTATTTGAAATTGATCCAATCCCAACACGTGTCCGGTGTTACTACTATAGTCTTTATTCTAAAACTGCACAATCCCAATCCGTTTGTTATCCCATGCCCTTCGTGATTATTTGGTATCATATTATTGTTTTCCATTAATGATTATTTTGTATCATATTATTATTTTCCCTTAATGATTATTTTGTATCATATTTTTGTATTCCAGTAATTTATTTATATATATTTTATTTCCTTAATTATTTCTTAATATATTTTTTACTCCGTTCCATTTAATGAATAATAATTATCATTATTATTTCTTTGATAGTATTCTCTTTACAATAAGAGTACACATTGACACTCAAATCTCGGTGCATATTTAACAAGTAGAAGATAAAAATGAACAAGATGTATGACAACATCTGAAAAGTACGGAGGACATGATAGAACCAGGATTTTAGGGATAGGGACATATGTTTTGAATTACCAACTTTGACAGTCAAAACAGATAATTAAAATCTTCGAGAATGAAAAAACATTTCGGGGATGTAAATTATTAAATTTAGCCTCTTCTCACTATAATTTCGTTCCTCAAAATTTGAGAAACAATCTCTACTGAGAAAATTGGTAATTTCGGTAAAAGTTACATTGTTTTGATACAGCACAATAATGTTTTGGATATATTTTTTAAAAACTAATAAAGTGGCAACTCATCACACTTTTGACACGTTTCGTATTTGAAAGGTACAGACGTACTGAGTATGAATAATTGTCATGATAAAACGTCTAGAATCCTCCAGGGCCAGGGAAGTCATTGTGATTACATTTCCAACGGTTTGGATGCAAATTTCTTGTACGTTTTCAAACGCTCCATTGATCTAGTTCTCATAAAATTTTCTCTTCAACATTTTCAATAATTACCAACTTGGAAAGAAAGAATGGCTCAAGACGTGACTTGAGTTGCACCGACTTTTTCATCTGTAGCATGCAGTTATTTTGTCATCAGATTGCAGCTCTTCCACAGCGTGGGGTTTATCAATTTTCATATAATTGATACCTAAGTAGGTCTGCTTGTTGGCGTTATCAGTAGATATATGATATCTGCATTTCCATCATTCGGGTGTTCGTTACTAATGTTGTCACATTGAGAAGGACATTAGACTTAATTTTATCTTCATTATTATATCCCGTGGGTGCAGACATCCCGGTCCGGGAATAGGATGGAGATCTGAGAAAGTTTCATGTGAGGATATAGATAGATTCAATAGTTTATCGCCGTTGATATGACTATCTTTGCATCTCCATTCCATTCCATGGTGGCCGAATTGTTTGGTGCTGTAGAGGAAGTCCTAAATTGTAGTCTATTTTATAGTAATATTGATTAATGTGGTTGCATCCGAATATCTTCAAAATCTACATGAATGCTTGGTGGTTTCATCCCAGTTTAGATTTCCATTTAATTATGATGTACTTTAAATACACTATCCAGTCTCCATTCTTCCTTTCGATTTTTCTTCATTGATTCGTGTAAGTACATTATAGGGTGATAACAGGAAAAATTCAGAGGAGACAGTTGATTATAATCGTCTATGCTTAAGACGATGTAGGGGACGTGTTTATTCACGACGATACTGCACGAACTAACTTATCACTTCACAACTTTTTTATCAAATTACGTACATGAGGAAATATACGTCAACATCAACCAAATATGTAATGTTCAAAAACAACTTCTTGAAGTTGATGAGGATCATAAGAATGTCCTGATGGAATAATTGGAAAGCAATGGTTTCAAGTATGTCCATGGTATGCTGTCTGTCACCATTTCTTCATCTAATGGAGAGTTGAAAGGCCTGGATGAAATTTGTACCATTGACAATGTAAGTGATATGCTTATGTCGAAGGCCAATCAAAAAGTTCTCATTGTTGATGGACGTCATCGTCTAGCCTGCATACGAGAACTGTCGAAGAATATGACTGATGACAAGTTCAATAAGACACGTGAATCATTCAGAGTAACTTCCATCAGAAGGTCCAGAACGAATACGAAGCTCCTGCCATCTTGAGAAATTATCATGTTAAGTCGCTCAAACAACACCTCAAGCGAAAAGAATCGAAGAGATATTTCATTTATGGATCTCTTGTACAGTTTGTTCAATAAACAATAACGTTTACTGAGGAATGTAGGATTTTTTTCCTTGAAGCGAAAAACTTCTTCATTGAATTTTGATATCGGCGATGATATGATGAAATCAAAATTTTCTGGGCAGAAGAAGCCGAAACAAATACTTGAGATGTACTCGTGTCGGGAAACTGTTTTATCAACACCTTACCGCTCTTAACCTGGTAAAAGATATGATGGTTCAGTATCGAGCAGATGGCCAATTTATAAGCGATGTCGGTGACGCCACCTTGTGGGTCTCATTTTTCGACAGTGCAACGTTATTCAAAGCCTCTCCTAATGGTTTCATGCTGATTATGTAATCTTTTTTGCAGTGGTATTCTAACAGAAAGAAGGGGGAGTGTAATTGAGGTTCTTCTACAATTGCGCAACGTTGTACATTGACATGCTCCACGCGGGAAAAAGTCAGCAGTTGATGCTTGCGAGATCAGAAAAGAAGACGTCCCCGGTGACTTCGATGACCTACTGGATATTCAATTGAAAACAACACCAACCATCTACACAGCAGTAAGGTCTTTATTCTTCACTGGACTAAAATGAGTCAAGTACGAGGCAAGACAGGAACGTCATAAGAATCCATCATTCCTGTCCAGTATGAACAGAAATATTCAAGGGCTACAAAAAGAATTTGGGTGCATTTCAACCCGATGACTGCAAAAAATGACAAGGAAAAGAAAAAAACTTCACGTCAAAAGACAGCCAAAACGTTACCGATTCGGCTGGCAGGCCACCAACTACAAAAACAATGACCCATTCTACAAGACGGACCAGTACTCCGAAAGTATGAGTTGTAATAGACCTGAACAGCGATGAAAAAGATACTGCTGGTATTGGGAAAACATTTACAGAAGGCGGGTCAACGTTGAAAACATCACAAAGAACAAAGAAAACTCTACCAATAACAAATGCTACAGTAACAACAACAGCGGACATTCAAGATACAAACAGAAATCAAATTACTGGTCGTGGAGACCCCGATAACGACCATCCAAATTTCAACGATCAAATTCCAACAAACATACCATCAACCAATGATAGAGCAGTTAGTATTGCTAGAAAAAGAACAAAGGATCCTGTACCAGACACACAATTGTTTCATATATGACGACCAACGTCTGTGTTTCCTGGAATGAATTCCTACTCCCAAGCGGCGAAGGTGTATGGATGTTCCATGGAACCATTCATTTATTTTATCGATATGAACGTCCGTATTGGGTCATTCGTAGAATGAACATTCAAACATCTTAGTTTTTCCCTGGGCATTCATATTGTCAAAAACTGGTAATTGTATGAAGGCCGGACATTCAGTGTTTTGTAGTTACGTCCAGTTGCTACAATAAATCATACAAAATAATGGGGGCCCAAATTTTGGTCATTGCTGTCACATCTTTTTAATCGAATTTTATGAAGACAGTGACTACAGTAGTGCGTGTATGACCCCCAGCAATACAAAAATATCAGAGAGGAATGCAAGAAAGCCATCAGCAGTGCAATTACTATACGTCATGAATGCCTACATTGAAGAGCTGAAATAGACTAATTCACATTCACCTGAGAGATTATATATGTATCGTGTCCATTACATGATTTAATGGACACGTTGACATCAATAATGTACATTAGGCAATTGGAACCAATGATAAATGGAAGGGATTTTACAAGGATATGATTCTAAGTACCCTACGTGGTGACAACTTGGATATGTATGGTACATACTCAACATTGACGTAATAGATTATAAATGTAACGTGTCCGTTACATGATGTAACGCACACGTTCAAATCAATGATTCACATCAGGCAATTGGAAACAATAATAAATGGAAGGGATTTTTTAAGGAACTTGAAGATAAATTGACGGGAAAAAATTAAAATAAAAGAACTAGTTGTCTATTAACGTGATGAACATGATCAAGACCGTAATCAATGAAAAGTTCTTGGCCAATTGCAAATGGACATAAAGAACGAATCTCCAAAGTTTGGTAAGAAGTTGCAGCCGTATCAGTTCTCAACTTTCTGTTTTGAACGAGAGCGCAATTTTCAGTTCTTGGATTATTCAATCTGTCGCTAGCCGAAGCTTTATCTTCAGGGAGATATTGGAAATCATTAATTTATCTTGTAATTCACCAAGGTGCAGCGACAATCCATGCCTTCTTTTTCGATCCATCACTTGCCGTGAAATTATGTGAACAATTTGCACCGTATTTCAGAAATTGCGCCATAGATACCAAAAGTAAACCCTCACCATATCTTTTTGTAATTGATTGACTCCCGTCGATATTTCCGTGAACCAATGTTCCATAGTGAGGACCAATGAGGAGACCTTCATCAATTGTCTTTTCTGCGAAAAAACCCCAGGCCAGCTTCATCATGTTTGATTGTGGATGGTTTCAAAGAAAAACCTAGTGCCCCTGCTTCCATTGCAAGCGACATATTTGTAGGTATTCCATCAAGGGCTCGCTTCCATAATATTTTCCACTTGCTCCACGATATGGGAACACCGTTGTCATACAAAGATGCATCCCCGATGGCTTGTGAAAAAATGTGACGAATGCGCTTAGGGAAAGTCTGAACTGTAGGAAATCCAGGAGTAATATCCCATACGTCCCTTCTTTTTTCACGGTAATGGCTTCCAGCTTTTCCAAATATTGTTGTGCTGCAAGTACGTCTTCTTCCGTACCCTCAATGTCTGATTCATCGTTGAGTAACTGACCAGCGAAAACTTAGACCAGTTATGTCCAGCAGCATTCCAAACAGTTATCATCCATATCACCACCGACAAATTTCCTATGTTTTGTAAGAACCATACATGCAATTGCCCCAGAAAATGTACCAGCGCATGGATCTACAACAAACTCACCAGGATGGGTAAATTTGAGGATGATATCCATCATCCACTGTCTTGGCTTTTTCTCTGGTCGGAGCATTGGTCTTCGACCGGAATATTTCGTCTGGGATGGAAGGAATACCTTTTTGTTTATAGGGACCCTTGGGATGTTATTCATTTCATTACATGTTCCGGGATGAACAGAAGTAATAAACCCAGAACGACTGTAGTTTATCCTTTTTAAAGCGTGATCCCGTACCGTACCGTTCTTTCAGAAGTGTACTGCATGTTCAACCACCGAGAGATGCGTGAGACGGGGTGTCCTTTGATACGATGCATAGTAACCCTTTGTCTTCGTGTAATGGGGCGGTGTTTCCTCCACTTATTTCAGTCTTTTATCGTTTTCTAATTTCATCATCTTTGGGGTTTTCCAATGGTATTAATTCCTTCTTCGACTTAATATGTTGAACCCAGGAAGAAAATTGCATTGCGGAACAAAAAATATGCGCATTTTCTCCTGGTGTCAAAACAGATTCTGAGAAATCTACCAATTCTTTCATGTCTTCTGCTTTGAACGGATAGTGATCTGAATTTGGATAGTCGTTGATATATCTAATGTTGTATGGATGGTCTGTTAGAATAAAATGAACATTATCTCGTAGAGTTTGAGACATAGCATCTCCATGTGTGTCAGTAAGGGACTCAAACTTCCAGTCATAGCAGCAGCAGTAATTCTGCAAACTTATTTTTAACACTTCCATCTCTTTCAATCCCATTGTAGTCATCTCACGCGAATCTGCCGGTTCGACATCATATTCCTCCTTAACTTCTGTCGGTATATCCGAAGATCGGTTTGGGGATATTTCCATGTCTTAGATGCCAGCAACCTTATATTTTTTTTATTTATTTGCAATTGTTCGGAAGACGGTTGACGTTCACGTTCACGTTTACCATTACCTCTTTTCGTTTCCTCTGAAGGCGAAATATTCTCATCAACGTCTTCGATAATTTCCATGGTGTTACTAACTGGGACGGATAGGTTGAGAGGCTCGGAGACATGACCAGGTATACCAGAAAAGTATTGCGTCAATTTCAAACTGTGTGGGTCAAAAAAGAAAGGTTTCAGCAATGGAATTGATTCCATGTTGGAATCGGGTTCGTACAACGAAGCGTTGCACAATATTTTGTGTAGATTGGTAAAACATGAAGATTCTATGTAACTAAATTCTGCGTCCACTCTGTTTGTTCTATTCCAAGCTTGTTCAGACACCAATTATTCGATAGTGACTGTTTCATCATCTGCCGTAAATGTTGGTTCTTGAGTAACTGGAGGAAAACCTTCGTTCTTGTAGGACCTCGCCCAGTGGCGGGTACCGAGATGTACCCACACTATTTCCGGTATCCAAATTTACGTTTATACTCCTTTCTACTGTCTTCCTTTTCTTTCTACGCTTTCTCTTTCTCTCCTTTTCCCGCCTACGTGTCCACTCACACTCTGGATGCCACCTGTAGCCTGCAGTTTTTAGATAGTAAATACCACCTCGTCGAATCCAACCGGCGTCGATTTGGACTGTCATGTTTTCCCTGTCCATCAACTAGACCCCCAACAGCATCAACAACAGCTACCTTCGACCGCCCCGAGAGAGAACCCCGTCAACTACGCTACGGGCTTGGATCCCGACAATCCGCAAGTGCTCCCC
>JAULBU010058014.1:0-11920 GCA_032358235.1 Odonthalia washingtoniensis | reverse complement strand
TGATTGGACATGACTGGACAAAACATGCAATATTACAACCAGTAGCTTCAACACCACCTTACACTTTCCAACAGCTTTTTACCCATTTGGACAGTGCATGGATTCAGACACAAAAAGAATCAAATTTACGAAAGAGGGATCAAGAATCAAATACGCATACTGAATGTCCCAGTATCCTCTGGGGATCTCAAAGTGTATATGGTATACCACGAAATGCTACACCAAAATCTTCCAACCCAAACAGATCCAACGGATTTAACCGTCATAGTAGATATAATGCATCTAGTACAAATTCTTCACAAAAATATAAACGAAACACCTTTGACAAAGGACCATCTGAAAAATCGTTGTTTCAAGTGCAATAGTCCATTTCATTTTTCAGTACAATCTCTGTACTCCATGTTTAAAAACCTTTAGGGACGGGAAAGGGCCGTTCTCCTTCACATGACCGTTTGCCATTTTCCAAAATGGCAAGTAAGTCTGAATAGTAGTAAGCAGATCTTTATCCAGTAAAGGCGGTGTGACAATCGGTGAGGTATGTTCCCAAATAATTTAAGACTCTGCAGCTTCATTCAACAAACGCCTCCATAACAGTAAACCATCTTGTATATTTAACTACAACTATAAACATCACACTAACTTCAGAAGCAGCCACATAGATTACATAGTGTAAACTTGATGTATAACATTGGTCTATTATTTGACCTATGCGTTCCTTTGGTATGTAATGTTCAAATTTGAGATCACCGACAGTGCATGAAACTAAATCCATGCTTAAGTTATGTAAAACGTGATCTAAACTTGAAGATGCGACACTTGTCTTTATTTCAACAGACGCGAGCTTATTTTCACCATCATTTTCTTCAAAAAGATCTGTTGCATCTATTAATGCCATACCATCAGGAGAGCAACCAATCCAAGGTTCTCCTTTCTTAGTCAGCATACCCACTTTGTATAACGATTTGATAATGTGTATGCTATTTAAACATTTCATAACAGCTGCTTCATTTACAGTTCCTCGCATCATCGGTTCTGTTGATTTAGAAGGACTAAACCAACTATTGACAAGTTATTTTAATAATTCATCACCACTAAGATCTTCCACTACATTAATTAATGCTTCCAAACCAACCACCTTCCTGAACTCGTTTTTTGCAAGTAGGATTCTCCCTGCTATTGCACCAGTGATCTGAAATTGACGTAATAAAAACCCGTGAGGACAACACTGACAGATTGTTTGAACATCACACCTTTATAGCAACAGTTGTTCCATTGTATCCCTATCGTGAGCACCACCTTCTATAAATAATCCCCAATTATCAGTCCTTCTACTAAACAACGTCTCCCGTATTGAAATGGAATTTGGAACAGCAATCCATTTTGTTACGTTATTCGCAATAGTAGAAGGTACGCTGTAAACAAATCTTACAATGTTCCTAAATTGGTGAGTTCCCTGCTCCCTGATAGCAATAGGTCATGTAGTCGCTTGTCCTACCCCATTTTCTAAATAAATTGATTTCTTTGCAATAAATAAAGCAGGTCCACTGTCCGTTCCATCTTCTATAATAAATTGGCGACGACGATAAAAACTGGTTGATGTTGGCACCAATGTAAAATTATCATTACTTCAGTTGATATAGGAAGTGGCTGATCATCCACACTAGCTTCGTCATTACTTATGTCATCGTCTACATCATCATCACCGTATCTCGTTGCACTAAAGAACGATTTTCCAAAAAATGGATGGGACCTTAATAGATGTTGAGGCATTATGAGCATGGTACCAATTCCCATTTTCATGAAACTCTTCGCCATTTTAAGACTTCCAAAACCCCTATAGGCCGTTACTATTAGTCCATGTAGTGAACTTTCCCCCCTTCCCTCAACCAACACTTCAAGCAATTTTTTGACAATAATTTATTGCGGTACCTGCCTTCGCCTAAATCTGACCGCTAGAGTCACTCTAAACAACGCATCAGCTACATCATCTGCACAGTGGCCCTCCCTGTTCGCCTTTTGGGCACTTAATGTCTTCACCTGGTTATCAGTGGATCGGGTGCCGTACAGATCGTCGTCTAACGTGGCAAAAGTATGTACAGGAATTAAAAATACTTTTCTCGTCATTTCATAAGCGAGTTTCTCAAATATTGCAAGGTTCTGAGTCTGATCTCGCTGTTATCTCCACGTAGAATCCCGACGTCACCTCTACCAGCTGGAGCATAACCTAGGATATGTCGACTTATAAACTTTACCCTCCTAGAGACCGGTACACTACACCGCAATATTGACAAAATTTCAACAGTTTTGTCAAAACTCAATCCAGTCAAGTGTGAAGTTAGCAAAATGCTAAGAAACGATACATGTCACTCATTCCAATTTTCGCCTCGCCCATTGAGTGTATCGCTATTTTTAATTCAACCACAGTCCACATTGATCTAAGACAGGGTTTATAAACAAAACAATGAATCCTGCCCTTTAATTCGGAGTCTCGCATGCACGGCTTTGTGTGTCAATATGTATAATTGTGGAATAGCAAAAAAGACGAGCTCGCTCACCAATATCGCTAGACGCAAATTTTTGTTCCATCATAAGTTCTTGACCGTCAGTTGATGATAAAGTCCATCCTTTTGACGGGTCTTCACTTCTCTTGGTTGTGATTCCAAGACTCTTAGAAGTTCCTCTCCCACCTCTTCCCCGTCTTCCTCTCAGCGGACGTCCTCTACTAATCCCTGTAGCCCTTCTCCTTGTTCTCTCTCTTTTCGTTGGTGTCGGTGTGGGTTGGATGGTGTTTTCGTTAAATTGTTGAGAAATTGAACGGTTGAATGGCTAATTGAACGGTTGGCAAGTTACTTGGGAGGTTGGTTCAAACAGTACTTGAGGCGTTTTTTGAGACGATTGTTGAGACACTAGTTGAGACGCCGATTGAGACGCGGGTTGAGACATTATTTAAGACGCTAGTTGGGAAGTCGGTTTGGAGGTTGGTGGATTAGAGTAGTCATCCATTGTATGAATAGGAACGTCAGCCGTGTCGTCGGAATCGCATTCTTCCGACATTTCGTTGGAGTATTAGATTGTGGGAAACCTTCCTACAGTACTGTTTTTGCACAAAATGAACTCACGGTCATGGAAAGGGGAGATGACATGAAAATTAAATCAGATTTCAGATTTTATTTCGATGTCGGGGAGTAGGAAATGCTCAGTTGAATCAATGATTTAACGTGCTTGTCTGTAAATAAAAACTAGTCTTTTTATTTGTAGGTTACGTCTTTGTCGCTTGATTAACCAGAAGGTCTTTATGTCTAAACTTTCACATATGATTTCTCGTATTAGTAGGAAAGAAAACTCTTCGATGTCCATTCACGACGGCGGTACAGTAAGTATGATATTAACACAATACATACTAATAGACTGTAAGTACTCCACAGTGTTTATGTTGTGCATTGCTCATCACCTAAGTTTCTGAGCAAAATAATAAGTTATGTTTCTTATTATTTCCAACTCTCCTGCTCATCTGATAGTGTTACCTTTCTGCTACGATAACAAAAAAAACTTCTAATGTTCCTGTTGTGACTTGAAACACAATAAAAGGAGACAATTAGCTTACTACTAATTAGATTAATAACTCTGCACTCTGCTCAAGTTAAAAAAACATTCACACATCACCATATCACATATGGTGTTCCTTCCATCGTTCTACTTCCCCTTGTTTGGATATCATCTTATGCATCAATTGGTTGAACTTCATGGAAATGAGGGGCTTAGTCAGTATGTCATCCAGTTGATCATCTGTATTGATATACTTTAAAATAATTTCACCTTCACCAATTTTCCCTCCGGTAGTGATACCTGATGCCTATATGCTTAGATTGAATAAATTTGCCTTCACCTCTATAGAGTATAGTACAGGCAGAATTGTCCTCATGCATTATCTTACGAAGCTCTTGTTTCATCCCTAGATTATTTAGTAGCAGTCTCAGCGAAATTTCCATTCTGGTAGCAGAATTTTCAGCTATCTATTCAGCCTCAGCTGTACTGTGGGGCTACCAATGTCTGCCTCTTCGAACTCCAGTAAATTGTATGATTCCCCAAGTAAGCAATTATACCTGTTGTTGATCGTCTAGTTGCTACATATTTACCTCAATATGCATTTACATGCGCTTCCAGCGTTGCGTTTGATCCCCATATTGTATAATATAATCCATACTGCTGCGTTCATTTCTCATACCGCAGCAAATGTTTTAATGATTTCCAATGACTTTACCTGGGGTTGGTGACAAACCGAGATAGTTCCAACACAGCCAATGCAATATCTGGCCTTGTACAGATACTCAAATACAACAGAGTTCCTATGGATTCCTTGTATGGACACTTTATAGGTTTATTATCAACTTCAGGTATGATAATTTTTTAAAGTCAGTATTTGCTTCGATTGGTGTCGAGGTCTCTTTTGTATCTTCCAATTTAAATTTTTGTAAAATGGTTTTTATGTATTGTGATTGGTTAATCACGATTCCATCTTTATAGTCAATAATATTCATCCCAAGGTGCCATCGTGCCATGCCTAAATCGTTCATCTTAAAGTGTTGCTTTAAAGTCTCCTTTACCTTATTCAATACTATAAAATCAGCGGTCATCAGTAGTATATCGTCGACATATACTATAATTACAATCTCCTTTTTTTTTATATCTTGTGTATAAGCATCGATCAGCACCACTTGGTGTCATTCCTGCGATTTTACATAAAAATATATCAAGAGTCGAATTCCAGGCTATCGGTGCTTGTTTCATTCCATATAGGGATTTTAAAATCTGTATGGATTTAGCTGCTGGGACTAGATTCCATATCCTGGAGGTGTAGTGACATATATCACGTCTTTTAAAATTTCATTTAAAAACGCAGTCGTAACATCCATCTGGTGAATTCTTTGATTAAGTTGCTCTGCCAATGGCAGCAGTACACCTAGCGTACTTATCTTTGAAACCGGCGCATGGGTTAAATCGTAGTCGACCCCGTGCACCTACATAGATCCTCGTACTACCCTTGCCTTATACCTAATTATTCTTCCACTTTCATCTTTCTTGACACAAAATATCCATCTGGTAGAAATGTTTTTCCTATCCTCTAGTGTGTTTGCCAGTTGGTAAACATTCAAATATTTCATACTTTTCATCTCTGATTCACACGCACTTTTCCAATTGTGTGCTTGATCAGACTCCATCGCCTCTTTGTATGTGGTTGGTGCATCATCCTCACAAGTTGACACATCAGCAAATCTTTCGTCACTTTCAATGCTGTAATTACCATTATTAATGTTTAGCTCCTGCTGAGGGGTGACTTCATTTGCTTCTTGGCCGACATGGTGTCCTCTAACATTCCCTGTTGTGTCTTTATTTGATTCATTCACTTGTTGTTGCGATTCACCCTGCTCCACTACATTTCTATTAGTTTTTATCTGGTGTTATCCACCATCCATTACATCAGATGTTTTTATCATTTCAGTTGATAAATTATTATCACTTGTAGATTTGTTTTTAACATCCGTTCCCATAACTTGGACGTTTTTAGTAAGTTTTTCTTTTCTCAATTTACTGGCCTTCGTTCGATTTTTAGATCCAATCGGCCTGCCCCTTTTCTTAGGTTCGCCACTTTGTTCTTCAGTATTTATTCTGCTGTCTTCTATAGTTTTGTGTGTTTTATCAGACGGTCCGTCCACCTTTTTATCTCCATATGTCATACTCTCCTCTTTCTATTTTCGAGGTCTACCCCTCCCTTTTGTTGCAGTATCATTTCCTGTACTATACTTTTGTGTGGGTGATGGTATTTCCATGTGTTTGTATGCGGTTTATGGTGTCTCACACTTTTTGTTGATGACGAAATGATCATCGCGTTCTTCTACAAACGTCACATCACGTGTTCGTGTTGTGGCATTTGTTTCTGGATATTAGACTTCATAACACAGTGACTCGTCGTCTATTCCGACAAGTATTCCTTTTATCGCTGTCTCGTCCAGTTTCTTCCTAATCTGCAAAGTAACATAAACGAACACCGTACACCCAAATGGCCTGAAAATAGTCAGATCTCCAGTAGGATTAAAGAAGCGGTCTTATGGGGTTTCTTGATGGTTAAAAGGTGATTTCGTGCACTTGTTCCTGATCGTAGTTGCGTACTGATTGCGTGACCCCACCAGCATTTTGGTAGGCCGGCGTGAAATAACGTTGTGCGAGCTATTTCTGTTAAAGTTCGATTCATCCTTTCTGCCACGTGTATTTGGGCATGGGCCGCTCGGTACAAGCCTACAATGCGTGTATAATCCCATTTATTCTGAGGAATTATGACGTCGCGTTTGAGGAATATTCTGTTCCCTGATCCGTTCTTAGGGTTTAAATATTGTAACCTTGGTTACTCATCCATGACACATACCTCTCCAGATTTGACAATCTCTTTGTTTTTTTCTTCATTAAAAACGTCACTGTCAACCGGTTAAATTCATCAATATAAGTTTGGAAATACATATCCTCATTCTTGTTTGGTATCGATAATGGACCACAGGTATCTGAGTAGATTAACTCACCCGGTCTCGTCGTCCTCAGTTTTCCTACCTTTCCCTTTTGTTAAAGTTTCTTGTATGTGCTTTAACTTTCTGGTAATTTGCACAATTTAACTTGCGTTGTAGATCGCTTTTTCGTACTTTAATTTTTCCCAATCTTGCCAAATGCATTATTCCGCTTTTTGATAAATGGCCAAGAAGATTGTGCCAGTCTCTCATCTGGTTCTCACGATTGTAATCTTCAAATATATTTGTGTCGCTTGAGCTACTCTCATAGTCATCCTTAAAGTTCGGATTTGTTACATCATTTATGTTCAGGATTGAGTTAGACCCACAGGTTTCTGTCGTTCTGTACAAATTATCGTGACCACGAACTCCTTGTGTAATTACTTGATCTCCTCTTGTGACAGTACAATTTTTCCCCTGAAAATTAACAGATACTTTTGGATCATGGGTCAATTTTCCTACAGATAAAAGGTCTCTTCCTATTTCAGGTACCACTTTTACAGCACCATACTTTTTATGAGTACCCCTTTGTTTTATTAAGAGGTTCTCTGAACCCCGCCGCCATCAATGTTGCATCTTTCCTTCTACATCCTTCTAGGTCTCCATCTTCTCTATAGTAGTTATGTGAAGTGCCTGAGTCTTTGATCCAATTTCTTTCAGATTGACGATCAGTACTCCTCGTGATAAACCCAAAATCTCTTGCCGTTTCTTTCTTCATCATGTTGGTGGCAGGTCCACCACTTGCTGATTTATTCTCAGCTTTTGGCTTTCCAGCCAGTCTCATTCTACATTCAGCGCTTCTGTGCCCCTTTTTCTGACACCAGTGACAGTTTCCGTTCAACAGAAAAGTATTCTGAAAATTCTTCTTTTGATTTCTATTCTTTTTGTACTTTTCACTAACAATCAACGCAGTGGACGGTGTACCAATCCTTCTTTGTTTTTTATAATGGTACAGTTGGAATCCCCGATGTCTTCGATAGACAGTAGACAGTTCTTGCATCTTCATAATTAGTTCTGCATATGATAAACCTTCACATGACATATTATTTATCCGTACTAATGGCTTGTACACTTCTAGAAGCCCTCTTGTAGCATACTCCATCTCTGTTTTTCTGGAATTTCGAAAAATGTGCCACCTAATCGATTAGTCAGCGCCTGTATTTGGCCTCTATAGGCGATGAGGCTCTCTGTATTTTCCATGCGTATGGTGATGAGTTATGTATGTATATCTCTTAATGTGTGCTCATCAACCGCTTGGCACTGAGTGACCAACGCACTTCAAAACGTACTTAATTCATCGCCATCATCTAATGCACTTAGGGACTGAACTGTGTCGGTAGTCAAACATCGCTCCAAGTAGCTCTGTGCAATTGTTGATTATTTTAGGTGTTTATCTTTTGTCTTTATCTGTTCCTTTTCAGTTTATGTATCCAGCTCAATTACCCTTTCTTGTAGCACACTTTCTGTATATGCTTTTGATTATTTATTGTATGGGAAACGATGATGGTAGTTCTACTCTACCATCTCATTATAGAAATGTATTACCCAAAAGTTAAAGTCTTTCCTTAACTCGAAGCATTTTAAGCCTCACAATCAAGATGCATATCCATCTTCTGGTTTTTTCATCGTTGTATTAGATGCACTGATATTCTAGCTAACAAAACACCGAAAACTTGTATTTTTGTATTTCCCTTTTCCCTCTTGAACGATAAACGAAAGACTCTCTCTTTCCTTATTTTTGATGAAGAGACTTATATTAAATACATTTGTTTTTTGTTTTTACTGCTTTATAAATAAATGAAAAAGATTCTCTCTCTTCCTAACTTCTAATTTTTAAAGTAAATACCCTCGGGTTTGGTATTTATAGACTAAAATTTATTCTCTCCTTTTTCTTTATCTAACTTATAGTCAGACCTCTTTGTATTTGTTATACTATTATTATAAAATAAAGATTCTCTCCTTTTCTTCTTGACTTTTTGGTCTTAGTAAATAGTAAACACTCACGTGTTTGATATAATATTATAGTATTACGAACAGATTACGAAAGGATTCTCTCTCTTCGTACATTTTTTTGTTTATTTTTGGCCTCTTCCTTACTTGTCGGTAGCGCTACAGACTCCTAATCGGTAGGAAATGCTCAGCTGAATCAAGTATTTAACGTGCTTGTCTGTAAATAAAAACTAGTCTTTTTATTTATAGGTTACGTCTTTGTCGCTTGATTGACCAGAAGGTCTTTGTGTCTAAACTTTCACATATGACTTATCATATTAGTAGGAAAAAAAACTCTTCGATATCCATTCACGACGGCGGTACAGTAAGTGTGATATTAATACAATACATATTAATGGACTGTAAGTACTCCACAGTGTTTTTGTTGTGCATTGCTTATTACCTAAGTGGCTGAGCCATACAATAAGTTATGTTTCTTATTGGGTCGATCCTGAAATCACAATTTACTACACAATCAAATTGGGATTTTTTAATCAGATTGAGAATTGATACACGGGGGGCGTTCTAAAATTAAGTGTATTATTTTTGTACACACTTAACAATTAGAACTTTTAACCCGATTTTTACGTGTCTTTAACACATGACGTCGACAATTTCGACAGAAAACGATACGAAAATCCCTTTCACCATGTCCCCTTCCATTACACTCCCCAGCATATGGATACACCAATGCTGCTCCTTTTGGAGCACACACAACTGGACAAGAATGTTCCATCCACAAAACGACTAAATGAAGGTGTTCGTAGCAAGGGTGATCGGCAAATCTCACGTAGAGGAATTCAGGCCCCGTCCATGTCAGCTTTCGTCGTACGTTTTGGGAACGGATGTGGCCGTTCTCTCATCACACTTACCGGATTAGATCACAAATTGTATCGATACCTTCTCCACAAATTAGAACCTCTATACAGTACACTTACTCCATACTGGAAAAAAGGATTCATACAACTTCTTCCCCTGCGCCGTGAAAAACGGGGAAGATCAAGGTCACTTACAGCGGCAAACAGTCTCGGCCATTTTTTGGCTTGGTATCGCACAAGAGGATCACTTATGCAATTGTGTTTGACTTTTGGAATTACGGCATTAGTAGCTTCAGTTTTATAAGATTTTCGAGACGCCTTGTACTAAAAATGTTGTCGACTGACTACCAAGCGAAACTAAAAATGCCTACCATTGATGAGGTGAGATAATTTAGCAGCAGTGTAAATTGAAAGTACTCTCTTCTCCAAGACGTTCACTGCGTTACTGATGGTCTAAAATTACGCTTGGAACAGACAAATGACTGTGTAATTCAAAATTTGTTTTACAATGGATGGACCCATGACCATTATATTGGCAATGTATTTGTATTCGCACCGTCAGGAGCTATTATTGCTTGTGCTTACAATTAACCGGGTAGTTTTCATGACTCGGTTATTGCGGAGTGGGTAAAGATTTATGAAAAGCTTTCTAAATATTTTGAACAGACCGGAGGAAGATGAGTAGTGGACTCCGCATTTTCGAAGGTTCAATACCCTTTTCTAATAAAATCGGCTCAAGACCATTTGTCAATCGGTAATAATTGTGAGAAAATTATTATGTTTAGGCAGGCAACTTCAGTTAGACAAGCATCCGAATGGGGATGCGATCTTTTCAAAGTACATTCCCACGTATGAAAGATCGCTTTGTATACGAAGAGAAAGGAGAAAGTAAATTAGCTCAACTATCAACCATACTTTTATTCAACTTGAGAACTAGATTGGTTGGTATCAATCAACTTCTCAGTAGCTTCATGCCTCATATGGGAATCGAAGCAAACCTTTTTTTTGTGAAATGTTTAGAGTTTAAGTGCATCACATGTTTATTTTTTCGAAGAAGCAAAATTATTTGACTTCTGGGACAAGACCATCATCATCGTTTCCATAAATCGCTCTTGTCTTTTTGTTTCTTGATCACGTCTATGTCTTTCATCTACCCTATCCTCCTCTCGTCTTTGACGCTCCTCCGCCCTCTCTTCAGAACGTATGCGAGCTTCCTCAGTTCTTTGTTCAGTGTCATCTTCCATTCTGCTCTGTTCCTGTAAAATGCTTGCCTTAATGATGCTCATTATATCGCCGGCTTCATCCAGATTTTTCGTTCGACGATGAACCAAAGGACGTGGAGAGAAAGTTTCTGAAGGTACAGTAAGTGGAGTTACTTGTGCAGTTGATGAAGATCCAGCCGATGCTGAAATAAATCTTTCGTCATCAATTATGTTTGCCGTAGAAATATTAAAATTCTCTCAACCGCTCTCGTCCTCATCTGTCCTATCCATTTGCGTCATTATAGATTCAATATCGTCCGCAGTTTCTTCGGCAATGCCTAAATCGGCTCTCTCGGTCATTATATATCTCAACTGCTTTGATCTGCGTACATCATCAGGCATCAAGGGGTCACTCATTGGCATTTTCTTTCGATGTAAGCTTGATAACTTCCTTTTTAAACTGTGTGCCGTACGACTCAAATCGGGGAAAGGCTTCATGTGGTCTGCCAATACAGCATCCCATTCCTCTTTGCACAAAATCAATTGCCTTTCAATACAATCTAATAAGTTGTCAGTCTCCAGTTGCGTTAAATCTGTCCCTCTCGTCGCAGCGACCGTAGCACGGTTCATCCGCTTTGTGATGGCATGCGATGTAGGGGCTACTGCCCTTATTGTGGGAAATTTATCCTGGGTTAAGGCACGTTGAAGAGGTGAACTAACATTTTGAGCATTCAGAGTGGTGCCAAGATCGTTCGCAGATTGAGGTAAATCTGGCGTCTCGTGTGGGGACGCCTCCGTGAAAACAGAATTGCTGGTGTTCGCATCGCCGGGTAGGGAAGGCACGCTCATCTCATGAGGACAAATTATGTGTGGGCGCAGAAAGGGGAGGATATGGGGTTGGTGGTGACTCTGAAAGAAAGTGTGAAAAAAATAGAACGACACGTGTGATTTTTTTTGGTCGTTTTGGTATTTGATACGAGTACCAAATCATCTCCGACTGGTGTGAATGGTCAACCATGATGGTGATTTTGATACGAAAATTTTTGTAAAATTTACACAACTTTCCGTATTAAAATACGTATTTGTGATTTCAGGATCGACCCATTATTTCCAACTCAGAGCAAATGTTTGTCTATGTTGATGAATGAACAACTGGAAGAATCGTTGGGACCTCTGCATTGTTGTGGTGTATTTTATTTGTTACTTAGAGCTCTGTAATAGAAGCTTTGTCCGTTACGAAAGGGGCCTATTAAGAGTACATTTAATGCACTCTTAATAGTACATTTGATCAATTTCAATTTTTCGGAAAAACCTAAATGTACTATTAAGAGTACATTTCATACACTAGGGATATATC
>JAULBU010058003.1:0-11923 GCA_032358235.1 Odonthalia washingtoniensis | reverse complement strand
GATTTCTTACAGGACATGCAAAGAATAAGAAATAAATGTATATATAAAATAAGTCTCATACATCCATTATTTAATCACAAATTTTTCTGAACAATTTGCTCTACGATAAACAGTAGAGGAAATACGTGCCTGCGTTGGCGCGGGAGTTGAACTAATTGATATTATAGAAGGCAGAGTACTAGAAGCCCAGCCATAATTAGCTGAAGGAAAGAGATAGAGAACTAAAACCACCGAGAAAAGGATGAAACAACGCCACCATCGCTGAATGAGAGGAGAAGGGGAATATTAAAGCAAATTTTGGTGACATGGACTCAACTCGTATTTCATGAGTCTGTGGGTGTGTATTGCAACAAGAATATGTCTTCCATTGTCAGAAACAAGTACGTGTATAGGCTGATTTACCATGCGCCTCAAGGACCAAATCCCCTACATGAAAATGTGTAATATTATTTTCATTCAATAAGCTTCCTTTCTTCTTCTACTTTTGGATTCTATTCAAACCAAATGTTTGAACAGAGAGGACTTCCAAGATGGGATTTTCCAAGGTGGACTACGAGCTGCCCGACAAATTCTTCTTGGGGTACATCCTTGGATTGATACCATAAATCAGCTCAAACGGAGACTCAGTGGACGGTAAAGATATGCATACATCATCTCCTTGGTCTGATATCCCCATACCCCGGCTTCGTGGTTCATCATCATAACAACGCTCTTCTTCAACGTCCCTACTGTTCTTTCTGATTTCCCATTCGACATGGGCGCGTATGCCAGAACGGTCTTCGAAGTAATACCATGTTCCTTCACAAAAGTCTTCAACACTATAGCAAAGAAACAAGAGGCATTGTCACTGACGATGGTATTTGGCACACCAAACGGATGTAAAATTTCTTCCTCCAAAAGTTTTATAACCGTCTATGAAGTTGCGTCCTTTGTATCACTTGCTAACCACCAATTGGTGAGATTTTCAACGCATATAAACAATCATTGGGATCTTTTTGATGACTTTGAAAAAAGTCCGGCGAAATCGATTCAGAAGACTTCGAAGAGTTTAGTCAATGGATGGCTTAGGTTATTGTAGTACGTCGGTAGTGCCTTCAATATTTTACATGGGGACACTTGATTTAAAGTAGGTGGATATATCAGGGTGGACATTCTGCTACCAGTATCGGTCCGTGAATAATTTCCTCGTCGTCTTATAACCCCAATGTCCCATCAAATCATACAGGAATTTAAGCCCCTTGGCCCTATGTGGAATAGGCACTACCACCTTGAAACCCGATGGAGTTATTCAGAAGAGTTTATTCTAACACGTCATGACTGCTTGTAGCATCGAAGAATGGACGATCTTGTAACTCTATCGCATTACACAAGTATATAATGGAGTAAATATCACCGTACTTCTCTAAGAATTATTTCGACGTCAAAATGTTCCTGTTCCATTGCATCCAACGTCGGATAGAGAAGGCCTTCCTCGTATTTTGATTTCATTATTAAACCCTGAGCTTCTATAGACAGGACTGCAGCAGCAGCATTCTCCTGCCCAGGTCTGTAGATGATCTCGCAGTCATACTGGGCGAGAAATTCTATCCAGCGGGCAAGACCCCCATGTATATCTTTGTTCTTGCGGTGTAACTGATGGTGTTATGATCCGTCAAGAGCATCAATGGATGCGATGAAATAAGGTAGATGCAAAATTTCTTCAAGTCAAATATTACGAGCAGGGCCTCTATTTAGTATGAATCATATCGACGTTCTGAATCTATCATCGTTCGACTTGAGAACTGGATCTGGTAAAACTTCCCTAATACTTCTTTTGCGTCAGAATGGAACTAACAGAAAATGCTGACGAACCTGTCTCTACCAAGAATGTGGAAATTAGGGAATGATAACCCAGGGGCCTTCATTAGCGACTTCTTCAGGGTGATGAATGTCGTATCTATCTCTTCATTCCTCAAGTATTCCTTTCTAGTCGGACTTTCCGGCATGAAGGTCTGTTGACTACTGTGCTGAACCATGGATGAAACGAAAATAGTAACCAGCGAAACCCAAGGTGCTACAACATTCTGTGGCGGACATTGGTCGAGGAATCTATTTTATGTCTTGAAACTTCTTCTAATATACTCGAAAACCCTTCGAATCGACCACGTGACCCAATAAATTCATCTGCTCCTACACGAAGAAACACTTGGATACCTTCAACTTAAGGTTGCCAGAGGAGACTCGTGCGAGAACTATCTTCAAGTCGTCGTAAAGGTTTTGGATCTTATCCACGAATACCACCACATCTTCTAGGTAACCCGTACGAAGCTCAACCCCGCAAGTATTTGATCCATCTTGAGCTGAAAGGTCGAAGGTGCTTTCATCAGACCAACGGGGATCACTTCGAACTAAAAAGTCCCAGAAAGGCATGCGGACGTCGAATTCTACGTACAAGCTTCGAGAAGGAGAACCTGCCAATACTCAATAACGAATTCGAGGGTGGAAAGCACCTTTGCTCCCTCCAAGTAGTCAAAGAACTCTTCAAATTTTGGATTTGACCAAATGCTACCTCTAATTATCTCATTAGGTGCTCTATCATCAATGCAGAACCTGAGATTACCGTCCTTCTTAGTTTCTATTACGACTGGGAAGGACCATGCCGAAGAGGTGGGTGTTATCATCCCAGCATCTATCATCTTGTAGAGCTCTTCACGTACCATGCGATAATCATTAAGAGACATTCGACGGTCTCTTGAGTAGATCGGTTCATCATTATACAACGAAAAGTAATGTTCCACGGGAAAATCTGCCTGACGGAGAGCACAGAGCCAATTCGTAACGGTATCACTACCAGCCAACAATTCGAAGTACTTCTTCTGATTATCCCGATCAAAATGATCGAATTATTCTTCTAACTCCTTCTATAGCTGCACTCGATGCCCATCATGAACTTACTTCGTCAGCATGTCTTCTTCTAGGTTTGGGTATCTACTGACATCACTCTTTATCAGTAGCACAAATCCCCCTTCGTCTTCGTCCGAAGAGAGATTTTGTAGGTTACATCCACAATTATATAGGGTGTGCATGGTTATGGATAGTAGCTACATGAAAAATATATTCGTTTTGAAAATAAAATGGACTGGGCATTTATCTGAGCACACACACACAGTGTATATACCTTGAATGTAGCATGCAGAAGTTACGGACAGTAGAAAATTAATGAAAAGAAGAGTCCAGGCAATTTTCCAAGTTTTGAAAAAACAAACAGATGGCCCATTAAAAAATATCTACATTTACTGAAAAAAATTGTATATATCATCTAACGCGGAACTACACATTTTGTGTGATAAAGTGAATTAAAACTTCACAAGAATCTACTAAAAATGAAGTTTACGGTGGATGGTGCTTTCACGATGTTTTCATGTATTGAATGTAAAAGTGCATGTAACATACATCTATTATTCCGTGTCTTCAGTGTAATATATAAATAATTTGATGCAATATGGGATTTGATATAAAAAATATGTGCAATGTACATTGCAATACATGAATACCAATTAAAATATATATGATATTTGTTTTTTAATAGTAATATGAGCATGCTATATAGGAACAAAAAATAGCATAAAAAGGTGCAATAACGATAAAAACAGAACGATAACAAATAGAATGAAGAGGGAAAAGTGACAAGAAAAGTAAACTATAACAAAGAAAAGAATGAGAAACACCAAAATTAAACGCCATGTAAACCTGTTAAGAAAGGGGAATTAAATAACGAATTATTATAAATAAACAAGAGGGTAGTAAAAATAATATCAAACAATAAGAAATCAGGAAGTTTGTATGAAAAATGAACCAAAATAGGAAGGAAAACAAACCTTTTGTCACCTTCGAGAAAAACAAGAATTGCGTTCCATCACTTCGAATAGAGAAGCGCTGCTGATTTTCTAACATATGGAAAAATTAAAAAAAGAAACAATATTTTATAATGCATGCTAGTAAATATATATATTACACAGTAAGTAATTGGGATGTTTATATAAAATAAGAACGAAGAAGTAGAAGAGAACATACCTTTTGTCCGTGACCACTAAGATATCCAATAAATTACGTAGCATCATGCTACGATATTCTTCTAACGTATGGGCACCGATAGAATTGTACTGAAGTACAACAAGTCATTTGTTATTGTGGACGCTATACATCGCCTGTATGAACTCCAAATTTTTTCTGTAAGGTTAACTTGCGAAACAATTGGGCAATATATCGTATTCTTGTCGCTCTTCTCGTACGTAATGATAAGGCGACCATGAGACCGTTGGAAGTTATAAATCTCAGAAGGTCTCGAAAAATATCATCATCGACGACAATAAAGCGCATTTTTTCTTTGAACTCATGAGCAGTGTCATACAATATGATGATAGTTTTACCTAACAATATAATATACCGTTTCACGAAGCAAGGACAGTATATATTGCAAGGGACATGAAGAGAACAAATTTTCTTGATACCAAAAGCACCTAAAAACTATGAACGGTACGCTCGTATGGGAAAGATGCTTATTCGATTCAAATCAGTCATGAAAAGGATCAAGAACATACTAAAGTTTGAAACTGAGCAAGAATATGGTAAAAAAGGGGTGACGTATTGGACTGCAGAATTCTCATGAACTGTACGGATGTGAATATAATTTACCTCCTGGATGCAGCTGAAGCTTATTTTGGAAGCCAAGAAATTGGAACATTTGATGCAAATTTCTTCTATTGGCTTGGTAAAAAGTTCTTAACTTCTATGCAGAAATATTTGGAAGCCTCTGCCGTCGGTGAGTGTAATTTACCCGAAGAATTTCCTACAGCAATGCAGCAACTAATGGACGTTGTCATTCTAGAGACACGAACAAGGAAGCAATCTAGTCCTGCAACCTTTTGTAATCACATGAGACTTTTCGAGTATGGCGTTGGAAATAGATCTGGAAAAGTGGTTACCCGTGCAACTGCTCGCCATGACAGACTTGTCAAGAAAATAAGGCAATTCTTTTTCAAACAAAATAATGACGGTGGGAATGGAGGAAAATAAACAAGAGAATTGTGTGTCCATTGAATTGTTCCATCATTTACGAGAAGGAAGAAAAGGCAACAACGTGAAGTTATTGACCTAGACAGTAATGAAGAAGAACTTTGAGTGAAAAACAGAAGTAAAAGTGAAAGAATCCAATGTCGTTTAAGAGAGAAGAATAAAAGGCAGAGATTGAGGCATCGACAAGTAGTGGAAGGTCAACATCACCAAAGCGAATTTATTTACCTGCTAGGTCAACTTCAACAAAACGACTAAATTTAATGGCGAGGCCCTTGCCATGGTCTACCGTGGCAGATGACATCTGCTCTTACGATGACAAACCGCCTCGAAATGTTATGCCACCTGTATGTAGTGCTATGCGGAATAGACTAAACAAGAAGTGTATACATGTAGTGACAATTGAAGAAATGCTACAACACCGAAAACACAATGTAACAGAGGATACTGTCGATGGAGTTCCGACGGAGAGTATAAGTCGTGAAACACGGGCGAGAAAAAATAATATTGATAGGACGGATGGTGAATTCAAGAAAGTAGTGCATTTTTACATTTTATATGATAGGAAGATCCTGCTGAAGTCGGCACTAATCCCAGATTCTCATCGTGCGCACAAAGTTTTAACGTATGATCAAATACTAGGATTGAGAAATATTTCTTGGACGCGGGCTGCCTACGCGCAAGAAGAACATATGGGAATTCGTGCAGATGACACAGAATCGGAGAAATTGTTACAAGCAAGAAGAAATTTTGAAGGAATCTGTGGACTTGCTTACTTCTGCAGGAAGAAAAAGCAATTGGATAGTGATGGGTACTGCATTCTGGAGAGTATTTCTGATCCTTTCGACATAGATAAAAGTTTGAGAAGGAGCTATATAGAAAGAAGCATTTGAGGAAAATCATACCTTTCCGTCACAGACAATTGGTGAACGTTTTACCGAAGGTCAACCATGGTTTCTGGGCGAAGAGGCGCCGAAAGGTGAAAGACTTAGAGATCATTGGAGTCCTATTATCTAGACTAGTAATTCTGGAAATGTGGAACATGACAGAAACAATGGCATTAGACGTTACTCCAGTACAAGAAGTCTGCTTGAAAATCAAATGAAAAATCATCGGGAATATGTATGGATAGATAAACGCCGTGCTGCAGTGGACTGATGGATTGCACTTTTGTGCGCCTTGTTGAATTTAGATAAAACTTTTAAATGGATGACAAATATTCCAAGCAGTAGGGGCCGCCTTCTAATCACTGGAAAGCATGGGCTACTACCACATGTCACAATTACTTTGACATCAGGGAGAGTGGTTAATTAACAATTACAAATTCAAATGAAGGTGTATCTCTATATATAGTTCTACCGGATCCCATTGTTATGTCCATTTAAGTAAGGTGTAAAATGACAGAATAGCAGGTTGTTTGGAAATGCATGAAATTCAAATCACCCCACAATCAATTTTCATTGGAAATGGTTACGTTTTTCATACAGGGTCGGGATGTAATAGTACAGGAGAACTGAGGTATCATATGTATATTATCCCAGACGGTAAAAATTCGAAAGATTCTATTTAATACGCATATGGACGCAGTTCTCACGGGAAAGGTCAACTGCTATCTGTTCAAACATCACAAAGTTCAGGCAGTCCTTCTAGACGTGGTCATAGCGATGTAGAACCCGATGAAAGTGATGATGGTGGTGACGATGAACTACAAGATATGGATGATTGGGTGATGGCAGATGTTGAAGATCCACCGTTAGGTTGCCAATTGCTCCTTGAATAAAGTTTTATTTTTTTACCTTGCATGTCTCAGACACAGTTCTAGTTATTTGTGTACTTGTTCCAGTCATTTCTTTGCAATGTCATGTATTTTAATACAGGTAGTGGCCTAACTTAGACATTACAGACAACAGAAAATGAGTAAACATTTTCTTCCATATGGAGGACAACAAATTGCAGGAAATCAAATAATTGATTTTTTGGAACAAAAAACCAATTATTTAATTTTTTACAAAAACGTTTCCTCCATATGGATGCCGAGAAATTGCAGAAAATTAAATAATTGATTTTTTACAACAGGAAATCAATTATTTAAATTCCTGCATCTTTTTGGCCTCCGTATGGAGGGATATGTTTACATAAATATTAAATTTAAACCTGATCATATTTATTTTGACTACTCACAGTGGCAGAATCAACTACTGGTACTGGCAGTAACGAGTAAGAAATCTCCGTGAATAAGTAGGTCCCTATTGAATATTATTCTACCCATATTCTAATTACTCAAAGAACGTGACATCGACCCATATCGCTCTGGATGAGACATTCCACAATAATGGTAACGAAAACATTCCTCTATCATGAAACGTATTATACATTCTCGACAGACGTTTGGGCTAATTACAAACGACATGTCACGTCATGCAAATACAATACGAAGAAGAGATTGCACGCTATGCGACATGCAACAAATAGAAGCGGTTATCAGCAGCACACGGACAGATCCGATGCCCATTACGAAGTACCTGACGTGGAAAGAGTGCACATCTATGCCTTCCTGTGAGCTTCCTGATGATCAACGTCCCTTCGAACCTTCAGAACAGGTCACTGATGTAAAAGTTACAGCGAATCATTTGATAACCTTATCAGAAGAAATTGGAATTGAGGCTGTACATAAGGTAATCAGGATGCTTCGATCAGATACTTTTAGTCCGCATGTTGTTCGTAACTACATAAATGATTGGAAGAAATTCATGTAAATTATGGACAGAACAGTGGATCGGAGTTCAATCGAAGACGGATTTCAAAAAATGGAAGCACCTTACAACACTTCGTCAGACGATAATAGAAAAGCTTTCTTATACAAAAAATTCGTCATTGATGTGTGACAATGTATAAATGAATGTCGCTAATGCCACAGATGTCAAATTTAGACCTTGTTTCAACGAAGTGGACTGAGACTATATCTCACATCCTCTGCACTACGAATTCTTTGCACAGTTGTACCTGTCGATAAGAAACCATGTGACCAAAGTCCGTCGTTGTAATTTCACATAAATATAAAGATAAAACAGCAACAACTTTGAAGTCGCAATCTTAAGTTGGGTATCCCATACATGTCACATTTTTGAATATGTACGTACAATCCCAACGTTCTCTAATAGACCATAGACATACTTTAGTTAGCTTTCTTTTTTTGGCTTACAAGGATCACAGTCAAAGAAATTCATAGAGGAGTACTGTCGTAATACTGACACAGACAGTGATGAAATTATTGCGATGGCCAAATTTGACTCATACACCCTATGATTGACCAAGATTTTATGCAGGCTGTTGAAACGTTTCTTGGTGATGTATCAAAATTCCGCCTCCTGTTCAGTTTTGCGGTTAGAAGCGTTTGGAGACACCAATTCTTCTTCAAAATCATGTCCATCGTTGCTACGAAATGTTTTACCTGTGTGAAAGGAGAGCATATATATAGTCTTGCAGATATAACCCTGAAAGTAGTCGTAGAGTAGTCGTAGTATATGTACAGAATCATTTCACTACTAAAGTGATGATTTTTGATATATTGTCCAAATTTTGCCCAGACTTTAAGAAGGGTCTGACAGTGTCAAATATAACCGGTTACCGCCGAGGCTACTACACAAATAGACGAGGATATGGTTATAAATTAGCATCGGTAGCCTGAAACGTGTCTCTTCTCTGTAGATCTGTGTTTCTTTGTTAAGTTCACTGTTGTAGGCTATTCTTCGCAGTCGCTTCGAATGCGGTAGGTGATGCAGTACCATGTAACGATTAAATTACTTCGCAGGTCTGTATCGAAGGCAGGCAAGGTGTCTCCACCGGTTCTGGTATCGCAACCAATAGGAGTCGGGCGCGTGTGTGATGCGTGGGATATCCTTGTGTTCCGAGCGACGGTTGTTAGTCGGCCCGGCTTTCTTTAGTTCGGATCTCTTCTGACTGGTCCAAGTTTGTCTTTCAAATATCTCCTCGCGCTGATTTTTATGATCTGATGTCTTGTTTATTAATTTCTAAGTCCATCTAGCTTCGTTTCACATCTCGTCGCAGTACGTCGTTATGTACTGAACTTGTTATCGGCCGACACGTTTAATTGGATATTACTGTAGGCCGGGAGAAACAGTAAGAGTTCTAATTCTCTAATGCGCAGGAGAAGGCGCGCGTCTTCGCCACACGTGGCTAGGTGGCAGTGTGTCGCAGTCGTGCTGTCAGTTACTGTCCGATGTTCAAAAGTACCGTATGGTTCCCTTTTGCATGTATCCCAGCACGTCTCTGGTTCCCCTTCTCGCTTGGTGTAACCGAGAATTAATTGGGAAATTTTTCTGTACGCGATAATTATATAAACGTGTACCTTCCGTCTTGTTTTAGTTTCTTGTATATGTTTTGTCGCTTTTTTGGCTTCTTCTAATACTCTTTTACTGTGGTGTATTTGCCCACATGTTTCTTTTCGTCGTGTTTTCTGCAGTCTGTTCTTCGTCGCCTTCTTCCTTTTCGTCGTCCATCTCACGCGTTTTTCGCTTTGTCGTTCCCATTCTTCAACCTGTCCCACTTATAATCGCGACCTATATTAACCATGTCTGTTGCGTCCCGCTAGTCCATCGTTCCATAAAATTTATTACCATGGTCGTGTAACCGTTCATCATTATTGCATGTTGACAGTCATCTTCGACATGTTCATACCGTCGTTGTCTGTATCCTGATAAACATCACTACCATGATCGCGTAACTGTTCATCCTTATGTGCATCATGATCGTCATCGTCGTCATGTTCTTACCGACATCGCCTGTATTCTGATCGTCATCATTATCATTTCTTACCTACCGTCATCATCATCTTAATTCATCTACTGGCGTTGTTTTTATTCTGATCGTCACCCTTATCATTTCTTACCTACTGTCATCATCGTATTTAATCATCTACCGTCATCGATTTTATTCCTTAATTTTCTGTCGTCATCCTTATCTTCTAATTTTCTTTTATCGTCGACCTCTTCTTACCCAACGTCATCCGACCGTTCCTCTTCATCTCTCAACGTATATCGCACGAATTCGCTCAGTCGATGGTTACATCGACAGATAAACGAGTCCAATTCTTGTTCCAGTATAATGTTTTATATTAAACAGTTTAATCATTTGTTTTTTTAATATAAACTTTGCTAAAACAGCGATGTTGTGAAAGATGGGAAGACATTTGAATCATGATGGGATAGTCAATTTGAACGGGATGTTCCTTTTTTTCGAAGTGAACTAAATGACCAAGTCGAAGAAAGATGGCCAAACCAATAATCCAGTCGAAGATTCCTTGTTTCTGAATGAATTGGCAAAAACGTGCAGTATACGTTCATCCCTGCATGCGTACGTATGCAATGCGAGGGATGGGCGAACGATCTGTCGAACTTTTTGAGAACACATTTCTGCGAAAAAAGGCCCCCCTTACTTGGACGGAAACGCGGTAACTGCCATCTTCTTTTTCCGTTTGGTTGATTGCCTCCCGAGATGTCTTGTTATTGACTTGAATATTGGTTCATCATCATTTCTGAGCCATCGCGGGTAATCGGAGAAGTTGAAGTTCACCTTTGGCCGAGTTAACTGCATAACTATACATGAATCTAAACAACAGAAAATATCTGAACTGATTTATCAGTGATTCCAGTCGTGTATCGGAGGTAGTAGAAGACATTGTTGTTGTTGCGAAGATAATAAATAAAGAAGTGTTGTCGTGAGGAAATGGTTGTTGAAGGTTATTTCAAGTCGTACGCAATAGTCTCGAACTGTGTTTTGTTGTAATATGAAAATAACTTTTTGGGTTCCTGTACGTATTGATGGCAGCACTCAGCGGAAGTTGAATAGTATGACTCGTTTCAAGAATGTATATTTCCGAAGTGGAGCATATGATTCGCTGTAGAATGACCATAGTATGGTTTTAGAAAACATAAAACTTAGGAATTTTAGCAAATCTTTCGTCTGGTAGCAGTACGGCGATAATTTCATTTTGAGAATAATGGGAATTTACCTATTTTTCTTTTAATAATAGAAGCAGTATATATTCTGCCTGCTGATTGCATAATTCATATTATATGCATTGATATAATTTTGAAACATCATGTTTCGTATCATATGATACGATATGACCGTAAAACATTATCATATAATTTGTTGATATGATAATAATTATTCTTCCACATATGCAGTTATGATAGATGAATATGAATGAGTTCAGATATATACGTAGGATTAACGAATTATACAGACGTAATTATATTACTTACATACTTAAGGAATTATGCATACTGTTACAAAAATTATCCATACATTCCCTTAAATGACCGAAACTGTCGTGTTCAACTGGGTACTTAGGCTACTATCCTATGTTAGTAAGTTACTAACATAGGTTGTATGACATATATAATTACATGAATCGTGTCATTCATTGACATGACTGACATGAAGGTCATGCCATAGAACTACTATATGTAGTATATTACAGTCTAATTTTTCTTATATCATGCGACAGTGTAGCATGATATAACAAATATTGAATAACTTAGCTATTATGGATGTTGTGTGCTATTGGGTGATGAGACAGTACAAAATAATTTAAAAACAAAACGAACCGTTGTGTCGAGCCGTTACTATGTTAGTAAACGATTCTGTTTTAATATTATAAATCAGATTTTTGTTAATTTTTTGAAAAATATTTAGCTGAATTAGTGTTGCCATTGTTTCGCAGTCGTCTTCGTTTGGCAGTAGTTTATAGTACTGTATTCCATCACACATGAACGGTTCTGATTGTAACCTGAACGTGGTCATCTTATATAGTATAGGTTATATGACTCAGGAAATGATATACGTA
>JAULBU010057992.1:0-11925 GCA_032358235.1 Odonthalia washingtoniensis | reverse complement strand
TCCAGTTTTGTGAAACGTGATCAGAACTGGTTGCATTTAATAAACTTACTCACAAAAGAATTTTAGAATCACGTGATAATTGTGATAATAATATGAATTTAACATAAATTCATGACTAAAGTTCCACTTTAGTCATGACTTTATGTTAAATTCAATTCATCAGTAATGAATTTTAAAATATTAAAACATTTAAGTGCTATATTGTATGATTTTGAGGTACCACATGATGTTACTAAATTAGTGTCACCTTTTCTGGGTGTAACGGAAATACATAATTTACACTGTATTCCATAATTCTATTTGGAATTTAAAAAATTCCAAAAATATAATTATATTCTTGGCAAAAATATAATTTTACACATTACATAATTAATTACAGTGAATATAGTTTGTTCTCATTATTTTATAATATTTAGTATGATGGTAAAAGAAATGGAATAATATTCCTTCACAATCACGTCATTTACACTTACAGTGCGTACATTCACCCTTGTAATAATATTACATGAGATATTATCTCATATTATGAGATTATATCTCATTTATTATTATTACAAGGGTGAATGTACGCACTGTAAGTGTTAATGACGTGATTATGAAGAACATTATGAAGTTGGGGTGAACTAATACCCGTATGACTATGTACATAGTCATACGGGCTCGTATAAACGTTATACTATATGAATTGAAGTTCACCGTACTAGGGAAAACTTTAATTCAGATAGTATGACGTTCATATTAACAAAACTTTGTTGAAATCGTCATGTTGTGCAAAACCTTCATCATACTGACGGAAATGGATGAGTAGGTGTAGTAACGTTCAACGTTAATCATGTAACATAGTTTTATTATCAGATGTTCACACGTTCAGTGAAATGAGTGAACTGGTTGGCGGAATATCATTTCTCCACGGACTACTACTTGGGGTGCCAACCGTTTATTTCCGTCACGTCGTTATGATGACTATGAAAGTACCATATTTTCTTCAAAAAAAGGTCGATTTAAAAACGACAAGCGGATGGGCCTCTAAATCGATTCTAACTCTTATTAAAATTTGGTAGTACTACCATCCGATGGAGGTCATCACCTCCACTTTATTTAAACCAACATTTCTCTTGGTTTAAGTGAAATGAACGGGTGTAAATATACCCCATACTTTCAATGACTCACAACTAAATTGTAACTGCTCAAAATGTATTCATATTTCAAGGAACAGTATACAATAAACGATATGGAGTAATTAATTTCTGAAATAAACTGTAAAAGTTGTTCACTTTTATCTCCACTATGATAGATGAATGCCAGAACTGCACAATGTTTCTTAATTTTTCGAAATGTTTTGTAAAAGAAATATTAACAGTAAAATCTACAAAATTCGCAGTGTCGCACTGCGCTACAGTGGTGGCGGCAATTCATTTTGATCAAAATATCACAGCACAGTGCATTTTTTGCACCGCACTGCGACATTTGTTGTGGAATGTTCATTTCCGGAAACGCAGACGCTATAACATCAAATAGCACTTTGAGCCATCTCTGTTCACAAAATCTCAACGCAGTATTGGACGTGGGTCTGGTTGGAGTGACACCGAGCTTTTCCACCTTGCAAAACCATGATTTCATGCGTCATAATATCCTAAAACGGGGCCTGAACAGACAGCTACACGATTCAAAAAGACCATTTTTGAACGTTTCCCTTTGTTCGTGCCGGATGTGTGCTCGGAGAAGACACACGAAGCTCGGAAAGAGAAAGTAGGACGGACAACGTTCTACGGAGTATCGGCGGACTTGCCAACATTTTTGACGCCCTTCGCTTCATCCAAGCATGAAATTAGACCGGGATTACGGAGGAGGAGATCTTCTTCAAAGCAGTCGCGAAACATCTTGGAAATCGCACCACTATGTCCCTAGATACAAAAGGCTATCCGAAAAACCTCTGGAAAGCCCACCTAGACTTCTACGTACTTCGAACGCATCTGAAGTTCTCGGATTATGGCATCGTGATCAACATTCACCAAGAATGTGAATAGACCGTATTCGTAACTTTAGACGAAACGCCGGCCACACCGTCAATCAGCGACAGTTTGAATTTGATAACGAGCAGGAGAGTAGCGGAGGCCGCAAACCATTTGGTAAAAATCCTCTCTACGCTTTCGCGGAAATGATCGGTTTTTGCTAACAGCCCGTTCGAAACGGAGAGAACATCACCGTTTCTTTCCAGCGATGAACGGAACTACTCCGTGGGAAGAATTACATGGCTGCGTATTCCAGTGAGGAGTGCAAATCGGAAGACGATCTAGACGACCACGCTGAAGTTTTACGCCTGATCTGAAAGCAGTCAGAGAAGCGCATTCGTGAGCGGACCAAAAATCGTGATGCAAGGAGTCGTTGACATGAACCTCAGACTGATTGGAATCCTTTAACGCAACTTACTAATGGCTATAATTCGCAAAGTGAACCTGTTGACAACTCTGACCCCAAGGTTGGTGTTGAAGAAGATGCTTGATTATTTTAATGATTGCTAATCCGAGATCAAATTTGATTTATTAAATCCATTTTCGATGAAAAATACCGATCGTTGTCGGTCATTGATTCATTCTCGAGAGCAACGTGCGTTACTCACCTCATGTATTACATGGGGGTCTGTTCTGGAATCTTTATACTCTCTCGAGTTTTCCAGATGACCTCTTTCTCATTTCCATCCGAATCTACAAACATTACGTTCAACACGACTGTTTAATGTTGCCTCCAAAGTTGACTCTCGTATCCATCACGTCGTGATTCAACAATAATAGTGTTCAATATGATTGCACATTTCATCACCTTTGTCACCATTTTCCTGTCTCAAAAATCAATAGGTTTGTCAAGTATTGCCCATCTTGAAACCAACACACCTAAGGCCCTCTCCACATCCTTGCACAGAGCCTTATACGCACCAAAAAATTCAGTCTTTCTCTTTGTTGTTGCATCAGAAATCGTACTAACTAATATTGCCCGATGAGGATATATTCCTTCTACTAGAAAGTACAAACCACTCTCGATATTCCCGTTGACTTCATAATAGAACCTGGGAAGAATTTCTCCCTCTAGGATTCCTACTGAAAATGGTTATTTGTCCAAAATGTTCACGCCATTTATAACGAATGCCATTTAGGCAAACCCGCATCTCTATAGAGATCCGGGTTTGTCGAAATGACATCCCGGGATCCACAACTCGCCATCTGATGTAACCTCTCGTACTATGGTCGGATTTTCACCTTTTCTTTGAACTACTCTGTCCATCCCACCTGGCAGTTTTGCCATTCCAAGTGTTGGCAGTTCCAACTCCCAACACATCCAGGGAATCCACGTCCATCGTTGATGGAAAGAATGGGACGAAGTTCATCCATCCTTGATGCCCCTCAGGTACTCAGCATCAAACACATCATACACTGCCTCGCGAAGCTGTAAAAACTATTGTGCACGGACAACTCAGACATAGCACACAACTCGTCCACTTCGTCAAAAACTTTCCAGTATGCGAGAATGTGAAGGCAGCAATAATACGCATCTTCTGTGAAATTATACGTTTAATAGCAGCGTCCAGGCGTTGTACGAATAGGCCATGACCGTGTAGACCGCTACATACACGTTAAAAGACTACACGAGTCATACGGAATCGTCTCTCGAAATTGCGCTCGTAGATGACGTAGTTGAGCGAGAAATACATCTTGTGAAAGTGTGCGTCTGCATCGGCAAAGGAACTATTCTTGTTCAAAATTCGTACACGAATACGCTCAGATCCGTCCCACAGTTCGTCCTACCCTAAACCTGGAATACGCCTGTGTTTCTGGAAATAAAAATCGCACCGCAAATTAAAAGTATACTACTGGGTCGGCAAGTAGGCAAATGGGGAGAATGAAACTCTGCTCGGTGCTCTTTTTATTTTTCAGTAGACACAACTTGGTGTTGTGCCTTTTATACGCAAAAATGACACCAACTACATCTCACAGTGGAGTTCGTTGAGTCAATCAAGATCAATAAAACAAATCAATCAATCAACAAAATTCAGTCAACAAGTACAGTTGGTCAAAATTCAATCCAGCCCGGAAAATCGGAGGCGAGGTGTAAGTAATGCTTACAGTACTGTAAGCAATGATACACCTCGTTTTCCGTTATCGGAAACCTCTTTTGGGAGTTGTGATCTCCCACTGGCTACTTTAACTCTCATGTGTTCTAAATCTGGAATGCGTCGTGGTCCCCATCTAAAACGCCGTTGTCGTATTAATACGGTGCCGAGGTCAACATTTTGGTCGTCCTTGACCAATTTTCACCTTCTTCTCCCTTCCCCAACAACTTAAAAAATACTCCATCATCGTACTCTCACGGAGGCCCGACCCATCTGCCTCATGTACGCGTTCGTTCTCCGGCGGGCCTGACATGACGAATTTCCTATTGTTCTTCAAAAACGCCACTATGCGGGGCCGCAACGAGGAGGATAAGGCCACCGAAGTATTGGCCCGTCTTGAAGGTGATTTATTCGACAACTACTTCGAGATCTTCTTGTCTGATGAAGAACTCATCGCTGAATCTAAGAACTTCCAATATGTGAAGGAGTCCCTTATGGGGAAATTCCACAAAATGGAGGAAGCTAAAGACCTCATTCATTTGGCCATGACATCTCTCCTCTCCGCTGATGATCTTCTTGGATTCCTGCGTGAAATCTACCGTGTTTTTGTGAAAGAAAACTTCAGCAGCGAAGCCAAGTTCGTTCTCTTACGAAACGCAATCATGTGCATACCATAATTTGCGCAGTTCGTTATTTTCCTCGCTACAGTGGCCTACGAAGACGCGAAGAAGGCAGTTATCGACTTTTAGTCATGAAAATTGGCCTTCAATTCGGCCCTTCCACTCCACAACAATTATAATATTATCTCTATCCCGACCTCTGTCAAAGAAACAATGCTCACGAAGGTAATGGGCCGTCCTGACACCCGCTTCGGTCAAGTGGAGACAAAGGTCGAGGTCCTCTCCGACCAGCTCGCTGGCTTGGCGCTCAGGATGGATAATTAGTAGACTGGGAACTCACATAAGCCTGATGGTCACCGAAACTGTTCGTACTACCGTAAACCTGAACACTCGGCCAACCGTTGCAATGACAATCCCTATAGGGATACGAGGTGCACCAGTTTCCAGAAGATGGGACATTCGGAGAATACGTGCTGGTCTCGACCCCACAATTCTGGTTGGAAAGTCGAGTACAATGGTACTAAGTCTCCCGATTTTGGATCCTTGTCATCTGTTCCAAAGTATACAATCATTATGGAGGACGAACAAGCCGAAGAAGAAATTATGGCCACAAAGTGAACTGCTGATGTTCAAGCCCTTCCCAAGAATCCCCGAAATGATGATGCCTCCCCTTGGCTCATCTATTGAATCTCAGGTATGTCCCATTTGTGATACCTACTGTCCCAACTCACAACAATAAAACTGTCACCAGGGCCCGGAAGACCCATCGTACCTCAAATAAGGAACTCTTGAAACTCTCACCCAAGTACGATGTAGTCGACGCGATATCTAACGCCTCATCAGGATTGTCATTAGGCCAATTAATCCGCGGCGATGCAGACGGCGCCAAATAGAACTTCAACCGCCTGTTAGCCAAGAAAAGAGCAACTCGTCCTGAGAGCTTCGTCAAGCTTCCCGATAGCCAATCTCGTCGGGTACTGAAGGTCGTATCTCTCAACGTATACGGAAACAAAGCCTGGGCGCTTTTGGACTCAGGAACAGTCCAGATTATTCTCTCTGTCGAGATGGCTAGGGCACTACATCTTACTCCGACACACACATCAAATGGAATCATGGTAACTAATGGTGTTTGTTGCGCAACATTAGGGTCTGTTAAGTCAGTACCAGTTGCTTTCGACAACGCCCCTGTTTCTCTAGACTTCCTCATCGTTGATGGATCGCCTTTCGACGTAATCATCCGCACCCTATCTCTCGAAAGCCTATTGGTCGAATTGACGTTGTATATCAAGTCGTCCGCCTCAAGACCGGTGCGTGAACCGTAGAAATCTCCCTAGAACCGGAGATTGCTAGGCACAGGGTTGTTAGCAGTGATACGTACAGGGAAGACCTCACGTAAGATTCGGAAGCAGTTATACAGAGCTTTTCTAAAGCTCAGAAGTGGACAAAGACGAGGACAAATATCTCATACTATCCATCCGTGAGCATGTTAAGGTTGCTAGATCAGACCAGCCCCCAGAAGGACCCGGCATACCGGAAGATGATACCTTCGATGATGAGAAGTTGTAGGCCTTTACCATGAATACAAGGGATATTTGAAGACTTGAAAGGTAGCAAAATATTCACCACCGTCGACCTCTTCACCTAATACTAGCAAGTACAGATGGCAGAAGATTGCATGGAGAAGACGAAATTCGTCTGCCGCATTGGAACCTTTCAGTTGGAAGTCATGCGGTTTGGGTTGATGAATGACCCATCAACATTCCAGAGGGTGATGGAAATCATATTCGCCGGACTTCTGTTCGTCCGCGTCTACCTGTATGATATAGTCATCTTCTCGAAAACAATAGAAGAGCACACTGACCACCTCAAACAAATATTAACTCTAATCTCAAAGAATGGCCTGAAGCAAAACATCTACAAATTCCTGTTTTCTGAAGCAGAAGTAGAACTCCTTGGACACATATTTAATAAGACCAGAATTTGAGTAGATCCAAAGAAAGTTGAAGCCATCCGGACCACCGTTACTCCAAAAATCACAACGGAGCTGCAAAGCTCTCTCGGCCTTGCAGGTTACTATCGACGCTTCATCAGAGGTTTGGCCACACATTCTTCCGCATTCCAAGCCGGAACATCTGGCAACCGTGTCATCTATTGGACTGGAAAAATGTATGTGGAATTATAGAAGATCAAAGTTGCTCTAACCACTCCCCAAGTTCTCTCCTTCAAGGATTTTTACCGTTCTTTCGTTGTCGAAACCGATTCCTCGTCCGTTTCTCTGGAACCGGCCCTCGCTCAGGAGAAATAGGATGGCCGCATTCACCCCATCAATTTTTCAAACCATACTATGAATTCTAGCGAATGTAACTATAGTACGTCGGAACGCGAGGCACTAGCTATTATATTTTCTTTAAAGAAATTTCGCGTCAACCTACTGTCCCTTCATCCCTTTACCCTCATCACTGATCACCAGGTGCTCCGCTACGCATTCCAGAAGAAGGACGTACACGGCCGTATTGCTCGCTGGTTAGACTTCCTAGCCGAATAAGAGATCAAGGTGGAGTACGGTGATAGATAGGATAAACAAGCTGCTTACTACTTGTCACTTCATGGCACAGCCCCTCCTATCTCCGATGGGGATTACGAGGGAGACCTCGTCGGTCCCATCGTAGAAAGAAATGCGGGTGAGGATTAGCAGGACCTTGAATCCCTATTGGGGAACATATCTTCTTATCTTCAAGTTCACCCCATACATATTAGGTGGCCCATAGGCTATGAGCCTTCCCGACTCGAAGTACGACGTATGGCCAAGAACTACATGCTTTTGGACGACAAGCCTTTTTTCCGTACCACCAAAGGCCCTCATCTGGTCGTCCCTATATCCAGCCGTAACGACATTCTTCGTGCCTATCCCAACGATATTGGTCATTTGGACGTAAATAAAACCAAGAACTTCATTATTACGCGTTTCTGGTTGCCCATAGTTCATCTGGACATCCATTCACATTCACATGCGCGAAACTGTGAAGGGTTCCTACACGTGAAGCCTCTCCCTCTCTACCGATCTGATATGTACTTCCCATTGACCAATATTTTCTCCACGTTCTCCATCTACTTTGATGGACTTTTTTCGGAATCATCTTCTGGGTACTGATTCATACCAATATGAGTCAAACATCTCACTGGCTGACTAATAGACATAGAAACGACGAACGCTGCTGCTGAAGCTGTCAGGGCTTTCGCTATGGACGACATCATGCACCATTTTTGCCGTCCGACGACTATCATGAGTTACAATGCCACATGTTGCGCGGGCACCGCCCTCTCTAGCTACATGTCCGATAACGGAATCGACTGTAAAACGGTTCTCCCCTATTCCCATATTTCAAACGGCATAGCGGACCGAATCGTGGGAAGAATTAAGAAGGGAATAAAGAAAAAAGTAATTGGCAAAGGACAAGACTGGTCATATTTCCTCCCTAAGGTACTCTACGGCCACCGTCGCCGACCACTCCGCGGCGGATCTTACCACTTCGAATAACTCTACGGAATCCGACCGCGGATGAATAACTCCGAAAACAAGGTTGCCTGCTCAACCCCTTTGCCTGCGGAACCGCCAACTAGAGCTCTTAGCCGTAATTACGACTCGTACAAAGCGCGTATACGACTGAGAAGTGTTCCACGGTCGCACCAAGATTCCTATAAACCAGCAACTTTCGGTTGGGGATCTCGTCCTAGTCGCTCATGGCCCTGAAATGAAAAAGAATGTAAATGACCCGCATTCAAGTCGCCTTACTGTGGACCCTATCGCGTTACTCTTGCTACTCATCCGCGGTATGTGCTAGGCTCTCCCCATGTTGGCGTCTTTTGGAAAGCTATCCATGCTAGACTAATCGTCAAGTACTTTGGTACTACTTTTGAAGTCACGCAGGAGTACTATACCGGATGCAGAACCATTCAACAACAAAAGAAAAACATTCATCTTTACCCCTCATGATACTTTTAAAACCATTATATAAGCTACTACAACTACCTTATCCACAAATCACTCCCCCTCAAATGGGGGCGCTTTTACCCACGTCAACTAGGTCTACGACGAGTCTTCTTTGTATGGTCCTGATTGGAGGCCTCCCTTACAATGTGCAATGTGGACGTCATCAACCTTATTGAAGTCCGTCAAGTCACCATCCCTATAACACAAACCTAGGGACTCCTTGGAAATTTCCAACTGATACGGTTCGGTGCAGTCATATAGCAAGGCGTTCCCCGTACTAGCATCCACGAAAACGGCGTGCTTCCAACCCCTACGATCAACGGTGCGGAAAACGTATACGTCCCGATAATTGGGTCTAGCAGCGAGGTCACGAATCCAAAAGTAATTGAACTCTCGTCTAACTACCACGCCATATCCGGCACGCACCTTGTCTAGAGCGACCTTCCCTGGATAAACCGCCCTGAGGATATTTTTAATATCCAAACATTCTCCAGGGTGTACCCCTGCTCCTTCCTAGCATCCCTGCACCTATCTCTCTCTCCACGCCAAAACTCAAATCCGGCAGCATCCCGGGAAACAAGCACATCGTTTTCGCAACTGCCGCACTCATTCATTGTTTGGTATAGTCGCGGACGCGCAGGACCTTCGTTCCAAAAAAGAATTGAATAACGTACGAAGACGGGAATCTGGCCATAGCAACGTTGATCTTATTTTTCATCTCGATGTTCTTCGTGCACCAATTATCCAACTCAAAAATGCCACCTACACAGGACCACACCCCATCACCGAATAACACATTGTGCCCAGTCCCCTCTGCACCAATATCAACCGTCGGGCTGGTAGCAAATACCATGGTATATAGCTCTATCTGGTACACCTTGTAATCACCCTCATGTCGAGCGTAATACCGTGACTTCACCTCATCCCCCTTCCCATTAGAGTACCTTCAATTACCCACTTGGGGTTTGGGGCCAGTGTTCATATACGCTGGTATCACCAGTGGCGTCAGTGAGGCTAAACGGTGGGCCAGATCTGCCGAAAGCGCACCACACGCCCCTCAGTCCGAGAAGCGGACTATTTGCGTCCTGAACAAGATTTGGATTTCAACCTGCCTCAATCTCACCTTTCTGGATACCCTCTAAGAAGACCTGAATTCCACTGCAAACTATCTATCGTGTTCATTGGAGATTCTTTGGACATCGGAACGCGAGCTGAACTCCCACAGCCGTGGCCCATGGGTCTTAAATAGGGGTCCATCAAAATCAACGTCACCACGAATGCGAGTAGGGACCTCCAAAGTCCCCACCGTTTTCTCCTTACCATCGCGCCGTATCGTGACCACCGTCCCGTGACATGGTACGTTTTGGCCACGCGTGCCGCCGCCGATTATTTCCGTCTCTCCGGTCTCCTCCTGCTGACTCAACAGCAGTATCTTTGGTACGCGCCATTGAAGGGCGATAGTAGTTTTACGAGGGAAACACCTATCAGGCTACCCGACTTCTCCAGAGCGCACCAACAGTGGGACTGGTTGATATATATGATTATGTGGCGTGTTGTGAGTGACGAAGGTTCGGCGGACGCGGTAGGTAGGACTAGTGTTGATGCTAAGGCGCTAATTTTGAAGAGTTGATTTTTGCGATTGGTACGGCGAGCAACGGATCTTTGGAGAAAAGGCCACCGGGGTCAAACTGGTTTTTTGAGATACCTCGTCCGGGTCGTGGTTTTAAGAAGGGGAGAGGGTTGACGCCTGCGATGCCCTGTATTAGGGGGCCACTCAAAACGGACAATTTGGCATTGTACCCCCAATCCGCCTCACCTTCCGACAGGTGTGGCCCAGAATTCAGCAGCGTACAGTAGCTACACCTCGTTTTCCGTTACCGGAAATATCTTTTGGGAGTTTTGATCTCCCACTGACTACTGTAACGCCAACGTGTTCTAAATCTGGAATGCGTCCTGCTCTCCCTCTGAAACGCCGTTGTCGTATTAATACGGCATCGACGTCAATTTGAGCAGCAAGAAAAAAACTCTCTTCTACTCACCTATCTTTTTTCTCCTTTCATAAAATTCCTTCTTTTCCCCCCATCATTTTGGTCACCTTTGACCAATTTCTCCCTTTTTCTCCCTTCCCCCATCCGCGTCAAAAAGACGACATTATATTGTATTCTGTTCCATAAATATGGATAAATTTTGAGCAGTTACAATTCATGTTTAGAGCTAATGAAAGTATAGGGTATTATTTACACCAGTTTATTTCAATTAAACCAAGAAAACTGTTGGCTTAAATAAAATGGAGGTGATAACCTCCATCAGATGGTAGTACTACCAACTTTTAATTATAGATGGAATTGATTTAGAGGCCCATCCGCTTGTCATTTTTAAATCGTCCTTTTTTTGCAGAAACTATGGTACTTTCATAGTCTCATCATAACGACCGGACGGAAAGAAACGGTTGGTACACTAAGTAGTAGTCCCTGGAAAAATGTTATTCCGACAACCAGTTTACTCATTTCACTCAAGGTGTGAAGATCTTATAATACAACAAAGTTAACTTATTAACGTTGAAAGTTACTACAATTACTCATCCATTTCCGTCAGTATGATAATGGTTTTGAACAACATAATAATTTGAACATCGTTTTGTTTATATGAACGTCATACTATCTGAATTGAAGTTTACCCTAGTACTGTGAACTTCAACTCAGATAGTATAACGTTGATATGGGCCCGTATGACTATGTACATAGTCATACGGGTATCATTTCACCCACAACTTCATGATGTTTTTCAACAATCACCGTCCTTATCATAAGGTGATATGATATCTTACCATGCGTACATTTACGCTTGTAGTATCTCATATTAAATTTCTTTTACAATCCTCACTAAATATTATAAAATAATAAGATCAAACTATATTCACTGTAATTAATTATGTAATGTTTCAATTCCAAATGGAATTATGGATTACGGTGGAAATAATTTATTTCCGTTACACCGTCAAAAGGTGACACTAATTTAGTAACATCATGTACTACCTCAAAATTACACGATAGGGCGCTTAAAATTTTATATATATTAAAATTCATCACTGTAGTCATGACTTTATGTTAAATTCAAATTATTATCACAATCATCACGTGATTCTAAAATTCTTTTGTGAGTAAGTTTATTAAATGCAACCAGTTCTGATCACGTTTCACAAAACTGGA
>JAULBU010057981.1:0-11925 GCA_032358235.1 Odonthalia washingtoniensis | reverse complement strand
ATTGGTTTCATTGATGGAACAGAAATTCAGATGACTAGACCGTCGGGTAGAAAACATATATAACGTTTCTGTTATTCGGTATCTTTCTGCTTGTTAGAATGCCGAGTACGAAGAAAGGAAGGAAGTTGAATAAGTGATCAATATCACCCGAGCCGCTGACTTTGATGCAAGATTATTTTCAAAGGAAGTTGCATGCATGGAAGAATGTATGAATATACCGGCGGAAATTGTGAGGAAATGTTGGGAAAGGAAATGAACTGTTGAGTGAGAAGTCTGAAAATAGTGGTGTGATAATTTGAAGGACTGTGTAGTTGTTTTTTGTTCTTCTCCTAATCGTGTTTTGAGTTGTAAGTGTTTTGAGAGAAAAATAAATAAATGTCTTTAAACAATTTAAATGTATCCCAGAGCAATGTGGGAAATGGAAACTATTACATCATACTACTGAATATATACTTGAGAGAGTTTTGATTGGAAAGAAGAAGCCTATTACTAACAGTCAATGTTAGTAATAGGATTCTGGTTTCTAATTTCTGTAGGTTATATAAAATTGTTATAAATTATATAAAATGAAATGTTGCTTATTGCCTAAAGATTAAGAAAGACAAAGTTCTCAGTTGTAGAAGAATATATCAAGATGTGTGGAAAATAGTTCCCAATTCAATGGAAGCATGATCCGTTGCACTCCCACATGATTAATGCCATGTGAATAATGCCATTGCAATAGTCTTGCCATGGGAAAAGTTGAATATAATGGAGTACGATATTTATGAAGATTGTACAGTTGCAAACCGCTGCTTAAGGAGAGTGTGATGAACAGGCTGTATTTGTAACTATAGAAAATAGAGGTACACAATTCATAAAGTTTGGTTTCCATATGAAGTATGATCTTTCGTAAAACATTAGAAATATAATGTTTTACTTTATGCAACTTCATATGGTGGAAAAACTAATGTTACAGTACAAAATTTCTGTCATAGCCGTTACTTTTTGATTGCACGTATGGGCCAACTTGTTTAACAACAATACCCTAAAAGTTAAAACTAGTTAGGAAACAAAATCTGCTAGATTTTGTGATCGATTCTTGTCTGGAAATAGCCATGACGAATCGTAGTGGAGCAAGACAATCAGCGCAAAACGTTGTGCCGTCATCAATGAGAAATTCAGAACCTCCATTGAAAACGGCAAGAGTCGGCTGTATTCGTGGAGATGATAATTTTAGAGATGACCGTGCCGGACCAAGTTCAATGACATATGTCGGAAGGCGTGGGAGAGGCCGAGCAAGAACAAGGGGTCCGGTTCATATTAGTTGATGTAGCAGACGAGGTGGTACTGTCAGAATGAGGAGCATTGGTCCGAACGAATATTCATCAAATAGTGAAGTGGTTACTGATCGTAATAGCGATGATTTCGAGTACAGAATAGACAGTGATGTGATTGTAAATACTCCGGATAATCGTGGAAATTGTACAGATGTGGATAGTCCCATTACCGAAGTAGGATCAGTTGAAGTAGTAGAAATTGACATAGAAGAATTACGAAAGCTGGAAGAAAAGGTTCACCAATTGAAAGCCGATAAATCAAGACTTTCTGTGCTGATGAATGAGTACAAAGTAGGGGCAAATGAAAAAGTACGAGAAATATTGAATAAAAAAGCTTCAGTACAGGCTCTGCAATCGGAAGTTATGAACCTTGATCGAAAAATTATTGAAATCAAAGAAATGGTGCAGAGTTTAGAAATTGAAAATCAGGAAACTCTGAAAAATGTCTGATAACAACAAGAGTTGTGGAAAGTACGTGGATAGGATGATAAATAAAGTCCTGACGAAGTACCTGGGAATTGCACTAGCGGTTGACCAGAGAATGCAGAAGTGGGGATTCAAGGAAACGTGTGAATTGGACCCCTACCAGGATCGGAATGTCAGGAACTGGACGAACAGAGCTGATATTGTAATAGAGAATGGAATTGAACGGTTGGACGGTTCAATGATGGTATCAACGCCTTTCAATCTTCTTTGCAGTAGAAACGACATATACGTCCCCTCCATGAACTGCGAGAAAGATATTATATGTTCTTTACTTAGAGTGTAACTGACATCTGGTAAAGGCGTAAATATATATCCGTCGGAAGAATTGAGAAATGAGGATGTAGAAGAGTTTTAAAAATTCAGTACATTAGTACATCAGAGGGCCGTATGAGGAAGTTGATATCTGATTTATGTAGTGGAAAGAAAAGAGCTGCAAAGGATAGATGTTTTGAAATTTGGATACGTGTCTCTATTTGTCGCTAGAAGCTAGCGAGCTAGGGATGAAGAGGGAAGAGTTATAAGAATGAGATGAGTGATGAGAGAAGACCAGACGAGTAAAGTCAAGTCGCTCAGAGAACTTCTTTTATTAGCAAAAACGAATCAGAGCACAATTAGAAATAATAATAACGGAGTGCAAAAATAGCCTCTATTAGGCATAATTAACTAAATAGGTCGTGAAAGTAATAATTTGAAGAAGTATATTATGTAAATTGATCAGAAAACGATTCGAAATAATTATGGAGTGAAAAATGACCTCTATTAGGCACAAGTGACTAAATAGGTCTAAAAAGTAATAATTTGAAGACGTAGGAAATAATCAAAGAACAAATAAAATTAATGAAAGGACGGGTGATATTTCTATAAACATAATTATTGAAATTGTACAGAATTAATAGGCATAAATGAAATTGATTGCAGTGTAAAACGTGTAATAAAACGAAAGTGTCCAAATGGACTTCTCATCCTTTTTATTTTACCCAATATGCGTGGCACAAACACGTGTATAAATCGACTTTGATACTAAGCTTCCGCAAAACATTATGCAGTAGCACACGTGTGTATCCTTGTATGCTTTGTACCCTCCACCGACAAAAATATCTTCCGCCCTGTATCCGCTTTTGGAATTCTTCTGTACTATAAAAATGACACAAGCATCATTCCTTTCTCTCTGTCCTTTTTAATTCTCGCCACTTTCTCTTTTAATATTAAACACAGTTTATATTGATACCCGCCGTGTGTAGTCGACCGGTCAATTGAAGTCTCCAACGATCGCATAGTTACAATCGACGTGCGCCAACGATTATATCATCTACGGCAGTCGGTAGTTGTATACCTCGTTACCCACCTACTATCCTATCTCGCTCTTCGCTCAGTACACGATACGCTAATCTTCACTTACTCCACCCTGCTATCCTCCTCCTTCGACATCTACTCTTCCCAAACCACGCCATATATAACTCAATCCTTACCGTCTTAATCGTTCCTTTATCTCACATCATCTCCCGCGCTACACCATCACCTCCGTAATTGCATACCACCGTTATCTGTAGTTTGTATCATACCATACGCATATCTCACATCCCCTCCCGTATTACACCATCACATCCGTAATTTCATACCACTGTTATCTGTAGTTTCTACTAGACGCTACGCATTCTACACGTCACCCACGATAATACATTTCACGTGGATCCACCTTCCAGACTTTACTTCTTACAAAGATACTGTACTACCCACAAGGTTGATTGTACACTCTTGAGCTACAGGATTAGTTCCGTCTGATGTAAGGTACGACAGAATGAAATCGAAACGCCATTTGGTGTATTGATTCAAGACAAAATCACATCTAAAGTAAAAGTTTGCGACTGTAGTGGACATTATTTACCGTTGGAATTGTGTACGGACGTACGTTATTATTCCGATACAGTTTTAAAGATTTCGGAGCAACGGTACAAAGGAAAATGGAAATAGCTGTTGCTGAAAGGAAACTAATGACAATTAATGGAAACGGTGAGCTAGAAATGTCGTGGTGGCGCGGTGGACAATTTCAGATATTCAATTACGTAAGGGGAGTAGTCAAGTAGAACATGACGTTGAAGTTCATGAAGACGATGAAGACAAGTTGATTATGTGTAGTAACGAAATTGGACCAGCCGTATTACATGATTTCATTGGATATATACCGGACAAAGAAGAAGGGGGTATTGTGGAAGGGACTATGATGAGTAGTCCTCGGGTAGATTCATGGATTAATTGTTGGTGTTGGGTGTAACTGCTCATTGTGAAATAATATCGTGGTAGGGTCGTCAGAAAGAATTCAACCAAATGTTTTCGAAATATGTAAAAGTGGCAGCGGGACAGTTAATTGGTAAAATAAGATGTTATATAGAAGAATGGGCCTCTGACGAGTTGAAAGTACCTGATTGTGAATGGGGGAAGGTGAAAAAAGTTTCAAAGAACTGGAACGTAAAGCGACAATAAATATTACAATGAAAAGTCCGAAGAAACATTTTATAGCAGTACAATAAAATTGGTTTCACCAGTACATCGGAACACTGTGCGGAATTATAAATTATTGTTATGTAATGAAATTGCAATGGATTGGGGAAGTATTCATAAGCTTCGTATGCCATATATCGAAGAACAAGTACGAATTATTTTATTGGAGCGTGAAGAAAGTATCGAAGTGAATGTAAATGTGGAAGAAACTTTGAAATGACAAAACATGTAACATAAAGTAAAATAACATTTGAGGTCATGTTATGTGGTGTTACTATCTTCTTTAATATAAGTTTGTATTGATTTCAATGAATATATCTCCCTGTAGAACCGATTAAGCTAGAACCGTTGTCTTGTCCATGGAAATTGTTCAGTAAACGAATCAATTATAAAATTTGACCGTAGCATATGCACAGATGAACATATTGTATCTAAATCAATGATATCATACTAGTCTCCTTTTTCTAAAATGTTTTCCACAGATGTTGAGTACGTTGCAGGTTTTATGTAATCCACTCCATCCGATGTAGCCCGACGCAAGCGTATGAAGTTCAAAACATATATGCATTGCCCAGTGGCTCAGTGAATTGCAGATCTTGTACAAAATATATATCTTTCTTGTTCATGTCATAAGATAGTTCAGATTGAATAAGAGAAGAACTTTCGCCATATAACACGAAACTATTACCATAGACACCCTTTATGAGGACGAAGCTCCTCCTTTTCCTCTTGCTGGGACCAAATTGTGTGGTTGAAAATATGCGTTGTATTTTAAGTCGTTCTTGCTGTGGAGGTTTGTAACTGACAGTATTTATAGAACTATCATACTGTTGCAATGTTGGAAGATGGTCACCAAATATGAACCGAGACGTAACGAATGTAACAGACATTTTGGAGTATGTAAGAAACGATCCATTATCTTGCCAATAGTTCCGAACAAGATCCGTGAATACTGTTAGTACGTGATATTTTTTTCAGTATTGGAGCAAGGATTTGATTCGTTACTTCGGTACACAGTACTGTCCTTTGTCGTATTGATTCAATCTGTTGCAGCGAAACAGAACCCCCATCACGTACCAAATATGTAGATGCGTGTTCTGTACGTTGTGATGTTGGAAAATGGTTGGAACTGCGTTTTAGAAATGCAGCATGATGTGAGCTACGAGGCATAGAAAAAATTGTTGGTCCTATATTTTTCACTGTTTCATCCATTCGAGTTGCTAGCTGTTTGTAAGTAGATCTATATAACTTTTGAAGAATGCATTGAAGTGCTCATACGGGGATGTATCACTTATTTTTAGACCTCCAAATCTCGAGAGGTCTTCCACGACGAATCTAGTAAATGGAAATTCAATACGTGAATCCCTGTGTCACAATGTTTCTCAAAACGTTGTTTGCATTGTGATGTCAGAATAGAAATCCGGTTACCAATTCGAGCAATCGTTTCTTTTGACCAGCCGAATGAAGTATTTTCATATAAAAAATATTACATGATGGTTGTATAAGTTGTGCAAATCTCAGTCAGGGGTGAATAATCTTGATAACTGGTAACTCTATGGACATATCCGGCTACAAATGGGAATACCATATCCAAACATTTATAATTATTCCCCTCCAGCATTCCTAGAATATAATTATTAAGGAAGAAACCATTCAGGTTCTGTGACTTATTATTTGTTGAGAAGTCAACATGGAACCGGGTAGCCTGAATTGATTTTTGATTGTAGCAAGAAGGGAATTAAATTCCAGCAACAACGCGATGCGCTGCGTCCAAAATTGTTTACCGTCATTTCCTTTGTCTATGAACTGCATGAAGAGGTGTGGACCTTACAAATAGACCATGAAACACGTTTTGATTGCCTTAAAAGTACCCAGATGAAGGTTGTGCAATGGTTCATAGGTAAACATTGAAAAAACACCAGGAACAATCAATTACGGATGTGTACTACCTAATGTTTCCATAAAAGGGACCCATGCTGCAATTGAAATGTCCTGGAGTATTTTCTGCGCTTCTTTTAGTAAAATATTTTTCTGGGCTGTTGATGATGTAGTATTTGCGGGTTTCAGCAGACCACTAATCTCATTTATTCTGTCTCGTACGTATTAAATTGTTGTAGTCAAAGTTATCGCATCTTTATTGAATCTGTTGAGGTTCCTAAGCATCTGACGCATAGACGGACAAGGGTAAAGTTATGTAGAACTCCAGACAGGTATTTAATTTCTGGTATATCGCAGCAGTTTGACACTAATACAGAAAAGAAATTCCATTTTATATTATTGTTTAGGCTCAAATGAAAACCATCCATTGATTGTTCAATTAACGGCACAAGAATCATGGCCATTGCCCTGAGCAATGAAACCATTTTATCATCTCTCTCCCTTGACGACGGAGTCAGTGGAACGTGATAATCGATGAAAATAAGACCATCATTTATTTCGCGGTTACTGAAGTAGTTGTCGTCTGCGTTCCATTGGGAATGATATCCTTGTAATCCTACAGGGAGGAAGCCACCCAACGTATATTCATGTTCAATAAAGAAACGCCTGAACGGTACGGTGAAAATAAAAAATGTGACATATATGGGATATCCAACTAACGATTGTGAATTCAAAGTCGCGGATGTTTTCTCGTTATATATCTGTAACATTTCAACAAAATGATTCGTCATCTTGTCTCTACTTTGGATCCACTCAATTGAAGAACCCTCAGCACCCATTACTAATGCATATATTTATATATGTATAAGAACCAAGGTAGTACCTTGGTTCTTATTTACATGTACAAATTTGCAAAGAATTCCGATTGAAGTGAATGAGAGACATAATTACGGTCCATTTTGTTGAAACACGGTCTAAAGTACACATCGCTTTCTGTAGCTACTTTTATTTTTGTATCTAACACCTCAAGAACGTCTTTTTTTGGTACAAGAAGGCCTTACTATTATCGTCTGAGGCTGTGGTGCATGGTACCTCAATTTTTTGAAATCCATCATCGAATTAATTTTGACCGGCGGTTCTATCCACGATAGACATACATTCCTTCTAATGTTTTATATGGTTACGAACAAAATCTGGATTGAAGTTTTCCGATCGAAGAAACCGAATAATCGTATCTACAGAATCAATATCAATTTCTTCTGATAAAGTCAACAAATAGTTTGCTGCAACTTTCACATCAGTAATCTTTTGCGAAGGTCCAGATGTATCTGCAAGTTCAGATAATACGTTCATTAGCTCTCCATGGGTCTCTCTCTGTTTTCGTTCTATGATTCATGAAGGGCATCATTTGTCTCAATTCGCTCATGATGAATCGTTGCAATTGTAACATCTCGTATACATTCCAATCTCTACTTTTTATTGTACTTTCATGAAGTTAAATTTCTTCTGTAATCAGCTCACATGTCTGTAGAGTATGTGCGATATCTCGTATTGAAAACGAACTGTTTCGCTACCATTATTGATGATTGCAGTTAGCGTTAGAGATAATATGCAAATCGTTTGATAGTGGATGTATGTATGGGTCTGTTGTTCGAAAAATGAGGTAATGTGGAGTGATGGTTCGAGTATAATTTTCACTATATGTATCTGCACATCGTATCGTAATGTTAACAGTAATTTATGTCACTGTAAGCAAATGAAGAAATTTAAAAGTTTGAATTTTTCCTTTTTCCCAAAAATTCCCAAAAATTCCACACTATTAGTTGAAAAAATTTCCTTCATACGAAGTTGAGATTTTCGTAAAAAATAGGATTCTATTTTACTTCGAGAATCCGAACTTCATATGGAAAATTTTTTTTCAGTTTCCTTTGTTGAATAGGGTTCTATATATACAAATCATAATATGGTCCCGCATAACATATGGCGGAACAAAATTTGATAGCAATTCAATATTATTCACGTCACGTATACAAGAAAAAGGTCCGTTTCAAAGAATACTAATGCAAAGAGATCTAATTGTTTGCATGTAAACAGTGGAGTACATTTTATTTTTTATCAACTTAAAGGTTGATCACATAGAACGAAGAAACAACTTAATAGGACATAGAAAACAAAGAAATCAGTACTAAATACCATTTACTACTCCTATTTTCAATAATACGCAGTGCGTAATATTCAACCCTATGGGGGCTCTTCTACTTCTGACACCCCAATCATCCATTTCATCATCAACATCGAGAACCGCACCTTCATCATTATTTGAACTGTCATCACTGTTACCATGAACTGTATTTTTCATTGATTGTTCTGATAAGTATTCATCTTCAATTTGACATTTCCGGCGTAGAGAGCGTCCATAGGCATATGAAATTGCATCTTTCAATTTACTGCCCACGTGGATGATATGAATACGATATCTCAGAGTTCTACTCCTCTCCGATGAAGCACCTGTATGCTGCACATAACCATGTCCAATGAAAATGAACTGTGTGGTAATATTCATTTCTTCCATTTCCAAAAACATTGCCATCTATTCCTTTTGTTACGGACTGAGATGGACATATAGATTGGTCCCAGGAGCTATCCATAGAGATACAGCTTCAGTTGCCGTTGTAATTTTTAAATACCCACGAGAAGCAGTCTCTCTAACGTCAAAGTCTTTGTTTCCGTGTTGTACTGCGCATTCCTGGTCAGTGATGAAGAATCGACCCCCACCGTTTGGAATTTCAGTAGGCCATGCAAAGTTGATATCTACATTTAGCAATTCACACATCCATACAATACATAAATCCAATGCAGCACGGAATTTAGACAACCATACCACGTCCATATGAAATTCCAAATGATTCTGTAGGAATAATCTTGTAGTAAAGTAACGGGAAGCGCTCTTTTCCTGTCTTCTCCATCAGTTGCAGAATTTCCAGCTCTGATAATAGGATTCCACTGATGTCTTTGGTGTTCTTTTGTCAGGTTTCCCTTTCCTGGAAAGAAATATTCTATACTACCAAATAGCTCTACAATTGATTGTATTGGAAAATAGATGATTTTCGACAATGCGTCTGTTAAGGCAGCTTTCATTGTTTCTTCAATATCAAGCGGATCGGACATACCATGCATAATGTAGTACCCATCACTGTTCAACTGTTGCTTCTTTCTGTTGAAGAAATCGAGACCACAACTTTTATAATGGCCCAAAGATGTATGATATTATTTTCCCGCTTCCGTGTAAGTGATACAAATTTCAATGTGTTCCATTTGTTTATAAGCAGCGCATATCCATACCAAATTTTTCAATTCTAAAATTTGGTCTCACTGGAAAAATATATGGGCGCGATGAGCATCTGAAATTAATGCGGACTTAAATAAGGCCTTTGTGTCATAAAGAGTTTCAACAACATATAGTCTCTTCCATTCTTCGTTCCTCCTATGAACCTCGACTCGTTTCGCTCGACTACCACGAAGTCTTTTCTCCTTCGATATTCCATCATCTTGATCTTGTAAAACCTTGGCTCTTTTATGAAGCAACATATGCTTTACAGTCACTGCATCTTTACACCGTTGGACCCTTCTACGGAGCCTATCAGAACATCCGGGTGGACCCATTTCTGGTGACGGGGTGTTGTCGTAGGGGTATAGTTATCACCATGTCGACTTGGTCCCAAGACCGCCGAGCTGGGATTTGATCGTTTAGTTGACACAGATGTTCCCGATGATGGTTCTCTTCTTCGTTTTCCAGTCGTCTTGACTGGTGCATCTGTCCGAATTTCAGGAGAGTCATCACTACTGTATATTTCCATTTGAATACTATGTGCCCTTTTCTTGCTTCTAGCCGTCGCTGCCATACGTCTATGCACACCCATTCCATAATTTTCAGATTTCCTTTTGCCAACGGGTCATTTTTCTTGGAAATGTATTCCCATATTTTTTCACAAGCCTCACGTGACGAGACGATGCACGGATAACCAGATTTCCACCGCTTTTACCAGTAATTTACTCGAATAGCCTCATGTGATTACAAAAAATCCTATGAACGGTTTGCGACCTTGGCCTTGTCCCCAGAATGACGACATCCATTAGTTACTTCATAGTGGTAGGGATTTCTTCTTCCAAGCAGTAGCCCCCTTCACACTTCTTATCTACCGAAGTGTGCAACTCTCTTAAACATTCATTACCAAGACGGTATAAAACGTTTGCATCAAAAGTAACATTTTTTGGGCTTGCGATAAATTCTTCCGCAGCATCCAAAATATACAATACATCCTCCTCCGTTGACGAAACAGTATACCACTGTCCAAATAAGTACCCTAATTTTACCAGATTATTTATCACTTCCGAATTCTGGTATTGTAATGATCTTTTGAAAAACAACCGGTTTTTTAAAAAGAATTTTCCCAACGCGAGCATATTTATCATATGTGGACTTTCTTTTCCCAACAAGAAAATTGGATGCTTCCATGCCCCTCACGATATCCGTTGTTCTTGCATCATGAAACGGCACAACATAATCTTCTGTGAACGTCTCACCGTACCGTATTACACTTCTCATGAGATCATGAACTAAATATCTTTTTTCATTTTCGAGGATGATATATTTCGAGACCGACTCAGCTTAATCAATTCCCACAGTGTCATGACCGCTTTATCGGTTCCCACCAGTAGAGCGAGAAGAATAAGATTCCTTCCCTACTTCACATCTACACTGGTCATTCCGCAGAAAATTTGGCGTGCCGACAGGCGGTGTCGCCTCTTTACCACAACAAGCGACTTATCCTCCTTTAGTACAATTATACCATCCTTTTCGTCGCATATTTGAGATATATTATTTAACTTTCCATCAACATCATCACTTTGAAATGTCACTGAAATCATTGCAAAGACAACTTGATACTGCTCTTCTTGAAATGATGACACGAACGTATCTCGATGTTCGTTGTTCACATCCCGGAGTGCTTTTGCAACGTTTTTTACTTGATTCACATGCAGCCATAATTCGATGGAAATATAATTACCAATTACCAATTCTCTCATCTCTAGAGCCGTACCAGTTTCATTGTTCTCCGGGTTGTTCTTTCCTTAATCCACGGCCTTCATTACCTGAGAGTCCCAGAAATAAATCGTGCCCGTCTGTTCCAGTTTCTGAAGCTTCTTTGGGTTGCTTCTATATGTACTGTGCATTAAATACGGATATGGTAAGTGCTTCCAGATGAATTCTATATGCACACCAGTACTTTGAATTCTGTCCATCTTTTGTTCAGAACCATTCGGTACCCATTTTTCTATAGATCCATTTCCTTTATTTCCGTTACCTTGTTGAACAATGGCTGTATCAACAAATTAGCTAGGTATATCGTCCATATTCGACTCTGTTAGTGTTTTCTTGCCGATTGGCAGATATTTCGCTAAAGGATAGTCCTTAGTGTAGTACAGACTTACCCGGACGTCTCCTACTACACCCCTTGCAGCTGCAACTTCCAGTAGTCATCTTTCAGGGGCGTTTAGTGAATTGTTGCTCTGTCCTTACCCACAGCTGTAAGTTCATGCGAAGGGGAGTTGCGGGTGCGGAAGAGCTGGAAGACATGTTGTTCCGTATGTTTCTCCGTTGGATATTGTTGTTGAGTTGATAAGTTGACAAAATGTTGAGGTAAGTTGAGGGTGGATCCGTGTTATATATACCTGCCGCTGC
>JAULBU010057970.1:0-11926 GCA_032358235.1 Odonthalia washingtoniensis | reverse complement strand
TTTCAAAGCTGCATGGGCCGATCCATCGCTCTATGTATATATGGAAAATGAGGTAGTCATCATTATTGTAGTTTATGAAGATGACCTATTCATTACTGGAAGTAGTTAAGAGCAAATTACGGTAATTGTAAACAAAATCGAAAAACAGTTTGAAGTTCGGAAAAGCACAAAGGTGTGAAAATTGTTGGGGATGTCAATTGATGATACAGGTCATACAGTCAAGATACACCATTCTGGAATGATAAAGAGGATGTTGGAATTTTTAACATGACTTTGTGCATCAAAACGGTATGTCCAATGCCAACTGATATAGATCTTTCTCATCCTCATCCGGAGGTAATTATGGATAATTTCACTCGGTATCAACAGCTGGTGGGTTGTATTTTCTATATGTCAAATACTATTCACCCGGATATAGCATATGCAGCTGGTTACTTGTCAAGGAAAATACACAACCCTACTATGGCATTTTGGAGAGCCGCAAAGGGTTTGCTTAGGTATTTAAGAGGAACGGAAACTCTCGGAATAGTCTATGAAAAGGGGAAGTAAAATGGATTTATTGACTACAGTGAATCGGACTGGGGCCAGGAAATGCCAAATCGGAAATCCATTAGTGGAAATGTGTTTTTGTTATCAAAAGGGCTGCGAGTTGGAGGAGGAAACAGCAGTCTGTTGTCGTACAGAGTTCTGTCGAAGCCGAATACATTTCCCTTTCATTTACCAGTAGAGAGGCCCTGTGGTTAAAGAAATTCGAGATTTCCCTTCCAAATTTTGAAAATTTATTCAATATTTGTATTGGAGAGGATAATCAAGGGTGTATCTCTTTGACGGAAAATAGTGTCGTAAATGGACGTACAAAGCACATAGATGTAAAATACCAGATGATACTGGACTACGTAAAGAATGGTTTAGTCACTGTAAGCTATGTTCTTACAAAGAACATGGTTGTCGATGTATTAACTAAATCTCTACCTAAGACGCAGTTTGAGATATTAGTTGGAAAAATGGGTATGAAAATATGAGATTGGAATACTGCTTGAGGGTGAGTGTTGAAAAGAAGAGAGGAAAATAATTAATGCCGTTATAATTTTATATCTCCTTTACTGTAAGGATTAGATTAACTGTACTGGTAATGTGGATGGAGACGATATTATTTCGTGTCCATCTTTAGTTGGATAGTGCATTATTATTTCTCTCGTGATAACAAGAAATATTGTCAATGCTATAATCTAAATGTTGAGAGATTAAAGATAGTACAAAAATGTCCCAAGGACTGAAATTTCTCGTATAATAAAATTAAGAGTTAGATTTGCAACATAATTTACATGGACCTCAGCTTGAATCCGGGAGAAGAATTTTGAACGGTTGCCAGAACGTGTATGTTTGAGCTTTGATTATATATTCTAGATATTAACACAGATGATATAGGAGGCTCAATTATGTATCCCCAATCTAATTTAACTGTGACTGGCTTCCCTCTACCATACATAATTCCTAACAAAAATTTTGCACACATAGATTCGCAGTCTACTTTTTAATTTGTACCATTTCATCTAAACAATCCACAATCATCTACAGCAACATCCATTTTGTACCAGACCCTCCACTACTTCCCTTGGTATGATTAAAGTAAGTTTCGATTGAATTATTCGGTGCTTGTGATCGTTCAGAAAGATTTTCTATCATGATCACTGCATCACATATTGACAATATATCTCCTGTATCAACTATACATTTGTCGACTCTATTAATATGCCTTATGCAATCATCATTTACTAGAGACACATAAGTTATCCCAGAAACATTATGCGATGGATAATTTCGTAACGATTCAAACATTAATGAGAACGTTTCCCTACATAAAATGTGATGCACAGGATGGTAGAACAAAGCATTTTCAAAGTTTTCATAAACAACTCCCATGATTGTGTGTACTTTGGTATAATTAGACAGACTGGAAAGAAGCGATACCAATCGGATACTGTTGGTTTCTATAAATAAGAACATGTTCGATTTAGATGGATAAAGATTCTCTCATGCATATGAAACCTTTAATAATATACCGGATCATGGGTAAGGTGGTCTTGAGATATTGAATTCAGTTTATGTCAACTTACCGTGACCACCTCACAATCTCTTAAAGTTAAAACTCTGTGACTGCATGTTGGATTGAATGTATGTGGACAGGAACATATTTAGACGCATAACTTCATTTTTGAACGTATTTTGCTGATCAATGTTTTTGCTATTCGTGCTTTCCATTTTCATGTTGAATGCATTCTAGTTTGTACGATCAGATAACGATGCTAAAATAGTACCGAAGAAGTTAATATTTCGTCATACCAATATCTTGCAGTTGGATCCCCGTTCATTTCTTTCAGTTCCCCTTTCCTCTTGATTTCCATCCACAAATTGCATGTTTCACTGCCTTTGATATTCTTTTGTGCTATTCTTATTCTTATTACACGATTGTTGTTTGTTATTAATTACAGTAGTTGTTACATATTTAGTTCCTTCGTACTTGTTTAGTCTTTTCCTTCAATTTCATTACACGTTTGATTTCGGACATAGTAAGGTCGTGCATCTAATCTACAGTAATATCCACACAAACCCTGGATTCGTGGTTGGATCGTGAACACTTTGAAGAACGCTAGCTTGTCCACGAGATTTCTAACCCCTTAGGATTTATGACAGCGATAACTCGTTTGAAGTCGTTGTCGGAGTCTAATACTTTCGGACAGCTCATGTTTATGTCGTCTCCAGATTGGTGATTTCGTTCTTTATTAATTGGTACTTTTTTAATTTCTTTACCTTCCTCCCGGTTGGAATTCGGTATTTATGTTTCCATCTGCTTCAACCTAATGGTTTACAGCACGTTTAATACATTCCACTGTTCGCAATCAGTAGAAGCCAAGGTGGTTCTAGTTCTAATTGATTTACGCGTGTTGGGTAATGTAATCATATTATACATATAAAAAGGTGAGCTCTCGGTGTCGATTCCTTTTAAATACTGTGTAATACAATAATATTGATTTGTTACTTCTTATTATTACTGTACGGTAAACATAAAGTTGTCATTTTTTACCTGTCTTTTACGCCGTTAGCTGCATTATCCAGTGTACCCTACCATTTTGGACGACACACAAATATAACTCGAGTTGGATAACTCTACACTTGTTTATGCTGCATTCCTTACTTCAGTATCAACAAGTTGAAATAAATCTTCCAAGTTAATTTCGAATGAAAATTGTAAAATAAGAAGGAACCCAAAAGGTTCAGTAATGAGAGGAAGAGAAACATTTTGAAATCCGAAAAAGAAGTTGGTTACTACCCAAGTTTTCCCGTACTAAGTGATGATGAAGGAAGAGTAAAAAGTTAGAATGAGAGAAAGAAAAATGGAAAGAGACGTTTCAGAATTCCTGACAAGAAAAATTCCAATCTCATGATTCCGCACCTATTCAAATCATCAATATGTACAAACTATCCATATGCGAGTTTTTCAAATTGCATCATATATTTTGGTACTCAGATAAATGTATAGCGGTCTAAATCTATGGATTTTAATATGTTCCACTGCCCATATGGACATTTTTTGAAGTGGCTAAGGGTATTATATGGCTTTCTCGTCATACAAATGAGATGTACCCTATCCATTGGAAAATTTTGGTTACTCTCCGATTATTAATTGTTCAACAGGACAGTTATCAATTACTGAAAGGGAAATATTTATATTCAGTGGTCGCCCCTTGCATACTTAGACAAATGAGAGGGTGAAATAACAATTTATAAACATATTTAATACTTGAAATACCCAAAACACCCCTAAGAAGATAGCCATGCCCTAAGACGTCTAAATATGAACGCGGTCACTTAACTATCAGAAACATTTAGCATTCTTGACATAATTAGCTTACTCGGGGCACCATTATGTTTCAACTTAGCAAACACAGCAGTTGGATTGTTACTTCTATTAATTTGTAATTGGACCCATTTCAGATATAGGAAATGTTCTGTAAGCCTCACAAGCGGCGGATATATCTATTATAAGCTGTTGAACTTTCTTCAAATTGTTCCACGTTCTCTACTTTTCATCAATCGTGATAAATAACAACTATATTATCCTTCATCTGGCTGTGATAACAGACATTGATTTTCATTTTAATGTACAGTTTTTCGTATTGAACATGGTAAAATACAAAAATACATTTAGTAAAGATTAAACGTAATTAATCTACCATAAGGTATTATCATATATAAAAAAACTTTGGCATCCTTCTTCCCTTTGAAAATTATCCATTACGTGCTCAACTAATCTTCAAAGCTCATTAAATGATTCATTTCAACGGTCTCTTCTGGACCCTTCTTCATTTTTCATTCTTCTTATTTTTTCTTCGTCTTGGGTAGTTCTGCTTGCGAATATAATTGCTCATTTGTATGCAAGTATAACTACCCACAGTAATTACGTAAATATATAGAAGTTAAGAAATTGTTTGATCATAAAGATCCCCAACTACCTACGTGCAGTATGCATGTATTTGTTTTCTAACTTGGCCCCATCTTCCCCCGTAAGGGATATTCCGCCTCCTATTAAGTACTTGTATACTTCTCCGTATAAGAAGGACACCCACCTCATTACCTTTTACCTCATTTTCTTTCCAATTTCTGTTTACCCAAAATATTAATCTCATCGTTTAGTGTTACTGTCCAGGTTTAGTCACCACGTCAATTTCCTATCCATTGGCATAGGTACGAATCTTGCTCGTCCTACTTCGCTACTGACTGACTATAATAACTGGTCCACGGCTGGCCTTAAGTTTCTTACTAACATTTGTGATTGTTTTTTCCTGTTGCTCGTCCACATTCCTCCTTCACTCCCACTGTAACCTCTAACATCCCTACGTACATTCCACTTCTACTCATACTCTTTCATACCTCAGTAACTTCACATATTTTACAGACTTCTCGTAAGCACGAAGTGACGCGTACTAGACTGTGTACAATCAACTTCAATTCATAGTATATTATCCGTCTTTTTGACACTAATGTATCACAATGGTTGAGGGGGTAGCTGCACGTGTGAATATTTGTAGCTTATATTGTATTGATAGGAGAATTTATTAGGGCGTTAATACTGTATACGTAAAAAAATTCAGATAAGTAGGTCATGCAGATAAAGAGGTTAGTGCAAGTGTGGATTTGGGTGAGCACTGTAGACAGGGAGGAAGGTCTAGAGGGTTGGGGCAGAGGTTGATGGACAGAATTGGTGGCTAACTGACAACATCTTGCGTACACTGATAGTATAAGCTCATAACAATACGATATCTGGTTACTTCGTCAATCGGGTTAATACACCTTGCCGGCATCAGTTATAAACTGTAGTTTTAGAAATATAATGATACAGAAGAAAAAATAGGGAAGAAGTAAAATGGGGAAAGGTGTTCATGACGTTCTTATAAGGAATAAGAATGTCGAAGAGCCAAGTCGCAGATATTAGTAATTCTCGAATGGATCTTGAATAGAAACTTGTAATGTCAACTTATAAGTAGGGGTATAATAAATGATTCCAGCATAACATAGGTCTTCAATTTTAGTAGCATATTCTTCGATCCATGTGACCACTAATCACATGGATCAAAGCATAGGTCAATACAGTAGTACTGTATTGGCCACTGAAATTCCAGAGACTCTCATCTCTGTCAAAGAACTCATCACGCCGAACAAAACAATCATATCCACAGAACTAAATGCCTACATAATGCCCACATCTAAGCTTGCCAACATTCATATGGCTCCTCCAATTGCACAATAAATATATAACTCCCATAAATTGATTGAACCTTCATATAAATCTCATGCTTCCCAATCTCCTCCCAAAGCCATGTTAATACAGGAAACTGAACCTTTTCTCCCCACTTCTCCTATAACCTACCATTCCCCCTCCCCCATCCGACACTATACATGCATTTAATCACCGCATCATGAAAAAGCACCAAACCCCCATTGGGATCACGCAATAATTGATGCGACATTCAAATATAATCACATATCACATCTTCCACCAAACTCCCACAAATATCACAATGGAAGCCTCAAACACCCTTTCCAACATTCGTCCTCCCGCTCGGTACTATTGGCACAGTAGTCAACACCAACCAATCCAATACGAAGTTATCACCGCGAGCCCGACTTGTCAGATTCATGCATAACATATCCCATTCCCACTACAAAATAATATTTCTCGAGACTAACCGGGAATCGCTGTGTCGAGATGCTGACTTTAAATCATACGATCAATCATTTCATCCCGCATTTCTTGCTGGATCTTTGCTGTATCTGCATTCCGACAATTTCACATCAATCCCACATCATCTCAAATACTCACCACCACTTCAACTCCTCAAGCAATCAATCAAATGTGCCGTTATCCAGATGCTGCAGTTTGGCATGTCGCCCATGACGCTGAAATAACGCAATTAAATAACAACAAAGCTATTAAATGGCTCATCTCCGCAGAAATTTCCCCCAATATAAATGAAAGAAATTCCATACATCTCACGAAAATCTACAGATATAAAGAAAGCACCCATGGTAAAGTAACAATAAAAGCATGCTACGCTGTGCGCGGTGAGATGGTGCAGCATAAATTTCACTATATCCCTTACCAGATAAGTACATACACTGCTGAGAAAACTTCATCACGCATCAAATTCTGACAGGCGTGACGATTAAATCAACCACTCTGCCACTTCGATATATCATCTGGCTTTACTCATGACCCGTATGATCCCTATCATACAGTGTACCGTTAAAAAAACTCCCCCTGGCTAACCGACCATTTACATTTCCCAATCACACCTACGGCATTCTTAAAATTAACTTCTACAGTTCGAAGCTGTCTGGAAACATCTATCTGACAGCGTTTTATCATCGTATGCTATCTAATGAATACATTTAATCCCAGGCCGACCCCTGTATATATTATAAACACCTACAAAACTGATCAATAATTAACTTCATTGCGATGGATGACTTCTTAGTAACAGCTCCCGATGAAGCAGCAATTCTTTCCACACCCACCTAAACACCAAATACTCCATAAAAATCTCGGCAAACCGAAAAACTTCCTTGGTTGGTCAGTATTATACAAACGAAAGGGTGATATTCATGTTCCCCAACCACAGCTCGTCCGGAAAGTCATAAAAAAATTGCTTCTTCAGGATTCAAATCCACGCTCAACTCCCCTACCTCACAAGCAAAGATACGATGAAACATACCAAGACTAAAAACTCAACATACATAACAAGGATCTGTACATCAGCTGCTTTGGAGACTTAGGTTACCTTGTCGACGTCACACGTCTTGATATTTATTTCGGAACAAGGAAACTAACTCGGATCATATCAAAACCAACAGAATGTCATATGGCTCTTCTCAAGCACATAGTACGTTACTTAAACTGCACCATCACCAACTACATTACCTTCAATACCACGTTTTAATCACCACTTACATGCTACACGTACTCTGACTATGCCGAGTATAAGGACAGAAAATCCACCAGTGCCGTCTTATTCCAAGCATATGGTACGACCATTCATTGTATATCAAGAAAACAAAGCACCATCGCTCTCAGTACGTCGGAAGCAGAATATGTCGATGCATACCAAGCATTCCAAGATGCTATATGAATTCGACACTTAATGTCCGAAGTTCAACTATCAAAACTACCACCCATCCAATTCATGATCAATAATAACAGTGTAATTTCAATCGCTTCCCATACTGTCAAAACGCGTAAGCGCAAATACATTACATCAAGCGACATCATCTACACCATCATCTTACGGCCAAATCTATATCCATGCACCATGTGCCATCTGCACAAAATTTGGTTGGCCTATTCACGAAACCACTTCTTCCACATCTCCATCAACTACTTGTCAAATAATTACATAATTTATTAGCACTACCACCAACTTCAGCTCATAACGTCCATCACGACGGTGTGTGAGACATTCTCTATTTAATATGCTCGGCGTCCTGATCTTATTCATATTTTTATACTTTTTTAACTTTATTCTTTTCATAACTTCCCTTTGTCAGACATTCTCTCTCCTCACTACACGTGACACATACCTTCATGTATTCAACGTTACACGTTCTTTCTCTTGACACTTTATTGCATAAGTAAAGACCCCTTATCTCGACTTTCTTGAGGTATGGAGATTTTTTCGAACCCGTAAAAAGCAGTTACATCGACTTTTCTTGAGGTAAGAGGAATTTAGAGGCGCACATGTCCCAGCCAATGATGGGAAGACAATAGGTAAACCTTTAATACTAATGTCACTAGTGTAAGCAGCACATCGGTGCGGTCCTTTTCCCTGAAAACAAGACTCTGTTTTCAACAACGATGTGAGCTACACCACTTTCTCTCCTTGGCAAAAACTTGACAGTTAAATTCTTCCATTACCCCATCCTGCTCTTCTTCCCATACTTCCTTTCCTCCCATTCTGCCCTTCTTCCCATCCATCTCTTCCCCCGGTCCATAGCCATGATAAACAAACCGAAACCAGAGCCATTCCCAGAAAAGTCCACTCCCACGCGCTTAACATCCCCTGCACCTCCTACAACTAACCCCAGTCAATCTCCATCACCAAGTCGTCCTCTTCGCACACCAATTCAACCAACTGCAAGCCATGCTCGGATAACTGCTCATCCCTCAACTTGGACACAGCTACCACCAGCCACAGGGAGACAATCACCAAGTACAGCGCGCACCCGACCCATGCAAGCAATAACCACCAAAATACCATCGTCGCAATTACCAATACCTATTAATCAACCACAACACATCTCAAGTCCATCTATACCAACACTCAACCAACTTACAACACACCAGCCACTTTTGTCTCATCCACCAACGTCACAACCGCTCGCGTCACAACCTGTTGAATCCACAACTTCAAGTGTCGATGATATTACAAAGATGATGGCGGTGACGGTGATGGTTCATGGTTGATCATGACGGTGATGTTTCATGATGATGGTAATGGTTCATGATGATGATGAAGGTGATGGTGATGGTCCATGATGATGGTGACGGTTAATTGAATTATGGTAAGAAGGGTGATGGAATAGGCGACGTTGATGCATAGGTACTAAGCGTGATGGTGTGGGCGGAGGAATGGCAGTGATGGCATAAGTACTAAGCGTGATGGTGTAGGCGGAGGAATGACATTGATGGCATAAGTACTAACAGTGATGGTGTAGGCTCAGGAAAGGCAGTAAATAAATTAAAGTAGTAACAAAAGGAAGAATTAAAAAGACAATAATAAAGGAGGGAAACATACACACGACTACAGAAGGAAAATAGGAATTACAAAGGATTAGATTCCGACCAATATAATAACACTTTGTGCTACACGTGCTATTTTACAATAGGCATTTTATGACAGAAAAAAGGTATTTAACCATGGTGCTAGAGACAATGGGAGGTAGAAGTAAAAGAGACAATGAATTAATAAAAACCAAAAACTCAGAGTTACCCAACTTGGCAGCGATACTCGCTGTGACATTGCAAAGTGCGAATAGAGACGAGCGACGAAACAATATCACTCCAAAGAAAATCTGACGACGACATCAACACGTGCGAGTGATGGAAAACACTCCAAAGATAATCTGACAACGACATCAACACGTGCGAGTGAGGGAAAACCTTCGCCACGACACAACCTGTAAGAGCACCAGCGCACTTCGCGGCAACCTACAGACGACCTCGAATCAGGGGTCGATGTGTATCATACCACTACTCAATAGCCTACAAACTCTGCAACAAACCTACGAAGGTAGGTGAAGGAGAGTATAAAGACAGGAAACCCACCACGCGTTCCAGGCTGGAAAGTAGACCCTAGCGGTCACCAAAGGGAAGACACGGCCGAAAGAAGCATCTGATTGACCGAAGAAAAGCTACTAAAGGAAAGGGAGAAAGGAGGCTTACAAGCTAGAGAACGCAAGGACGAAGAAAGAGAGCAAGAACAGAGGGAGGATTTAGGAAAGGATAGAATGACGAAAAGGGGAGAGCCACCTATTGGTAGTGATAACCAGAGATGAAAGTTCGAACATAGATACAACCAGACGAGCCCTCGGCACAACCACTCGATCCTGTTCAGCAACTCCGAGTTGTGGGAGTCCAGCGACTAACAAGGCGGTCTCAACCTCCGCAACAACAAAATACACCGCCATGTTCACCCGGCTTTACCGCACCAAAAATGGCCACATCACCCAACACAAGAGTGGTACATGCCGCACACGCACCGTCGGTAACACAAGCTCCAGGACCGACAACATTGCCAGACCCTGTCTTCGACTGGCAATATTCGTTTCCTGGCCATAATATCCGCGATTTAGAGGTGATCGACGACGCTTTCGTAGACTACGAAACGCTAAAGCAACTCGGTGCTGCTGCATCTCATGCAGGACTTGCCATCCGCCTCGATCTAAATGAAAAACAGGCAAGTGTAGTCAACCTGTTGAGGGTTATGTGGCCTCGCGAGGTGTATTGTCGACTTGTAGACGACTTTCAGTGCGACGATTCGGGATTGGAGTGGGATCCGACGTTCCCTCTATGGGTTTCCCTCCTATCAGTGGTTTTGAAAAGATGCCTCTACAACTGCGCCTCGTTTGCGGATATTTATGCGTTCAAAGAGGAGTATGGTGACACGCATAAGCTGTTGCCCTAAGCTTCTTTCATAGCAATTAAACGAGGAATTTCTTGTTCACAGACACCTGGCGATGATCAGCACATCCTAAACGGGGACCATGATGTAGAGGCCGGATAGGATCGCACCAAATACTTGGAAGACTGGGAGACTCTTTTCACGAAGCTGACTATTCCCTACATCCCTCGATCGGCAGCGTTCGTGATCGATGACGATCACTTCGAAACGCAGGCAGATTATGGTGCGAATGGAACACAGAAAAATCCGAAGAAGGGGAGCAGTGGGCCTTTAGCTGATTCAATGTGCTTGACGGAAATTCGTCTCATAGCAGCCGTGACGGTAAGGCGCAGAGAGGAAAATGGGCTGTTGGCTTCGGTGCATCGGGTAATAAGCCGATTAAATGCGGAGGGAAAGAAGCCTTCTACTGTCTTTTTTGACAGAGGTAATTCTCTGATGCCAGTCATAAGTGATTTGCATACGGAAGGTGTATGTGTCTTTGGCACAGAGCGGGATTACGAGCGCCACAAAAACAAACACGGCCCTTTTCTCTTTTTAGGTAAGAAGTTCGGGCCGACAGTTCTTCACAAGCATCGTTACAAGAACAACGCGAGGGTCACAGCCCAAGTGCGGTTCCATAGACAGTTCATTGCGGTTAACTGTCGTGGCTTTGCCTTGGAAATGTCGGCACAAGCAGTGAACGAGAATCTGACAGCCGTCGTCCGACTAAATGGTGGACAAGCAGGTACCGGAATCACTGTCCTATATTCTTCCAACTTGGAGAGCACTGAACTTCTCCCTGGATACAATCTCTATACAATTTTTTTCCAACTCTAACCCTCCAAGCAAGCATGTCTGGATGTATCCACTGCATTCCGGATACCTTACAAAGAGTCCATCAAAGCACGGGTTTTACAGCCAGTTTTGAACCATGAGTTGCGGTAGGTCACAGAGGCGCAAGTAACGGAGAACTGGTTTCCCATGCACTTCTGTCGTATCACAAGTAACGGGGCGGTACGTATTCTAGCATTTCTTAGTGCACGTTCCACGGTCTGGGAAGAGGAAAGCAGCACATAGGCGGTCGTACAGTCTACTGGGTTTCGGCAGCTGAGGACGAGTTCACCAAGTAGAGTTTTAGAACGACTTATAGCCGTATGTTTAATGAGGCTCATTGGTGGTGGACTTGTTGGATAAGCGCTTTGAATGGAGCG
>JAULBU010057959.1:0-11927 GCA_032358235.1 Odonthalia washingtoniensis | reverse complement strand
GAGCCCCATTGAACCCAAGTCAAAGGGGTAGACCGAAAAAGAGACGAATAGCCTCACGTGGCAAACAAAATAGCAACAAAAAAGTATATAGATGTGGACTATGTAGTGGAACTGGACATAATCTATATTCATGTTCTTCCCAACAGGCACCGTAATATGTAATAATGGTTGTTGTTTACTATCGGAGGGGAAGTAGACGGAGACAAGAGCGATGCCTACAATGTTTGCCTCGAGGATGATGACCTACATGTCGCGACGAAGGGGAGATGAATTGATCTCAACATCTGATGTTGGAACTTTTACCACTGTAAGCCGTACCACAAATTGCAATATCACACGTACCACATTTTTCAAAAGTAGATTGTTGCTATTAAAAACATTTTTGCACCACATTTCATGGAACTTCTTCATATTTGTACCACAACATGGAATTTCCTCCATACAAATATCAAACACATGTGTCATCCTACACAACATTTTAATCCGCACTAATCAATTCGGTGATGAAAAAAGCGACCCAGTTACCAATACGGATATTACGACAATACTTGCAACAGGACAAAACCATATGGAACAATCTACAACCGAACTAGTAAGTAATATAAGAAAAGCAAACAATATGAAACGCGATTAAGTGCAGAGAGAGAGGTAGATCTTTTATTATCACGAGACATGATGTTCAATGACCATCAAGGTCATTCAGTCTGCAATCCGATTTGGTCACTATAAATGCGAACCTGGATGGTTGAATATGACATGTTAGTTGAATATGTCAAGTTCTACCAAACAAACGTAATAGAATCAATGACCCAGACTATTTCCATTTGTTGGTTCAGCTATAGTATTTATTTTCTGCGCGATTCTATTGTACTGGTCCATTCCTTTCGGTAAGAACTCTAACGATATATACATGCTATCCCTACCTGCCGTACGCTCCTGTCGATTATCTATTGATATTATAAGGTCATTTGTACGCTTCATTTCCGTCCAGACACCAGCCATCGCATGTGATATCGATTATTTCAGTTTTTTCGGACCTTCCTTCTTCTTCAATGCTTTATCCTGCTCGGTCTATTTACATACAACCCATAATTAATAACACCAGCGACATCATCAAAATTCCGTATAGTTCTGGATTTTTGGTGTTACGTTTCGATCAAAAGAACCTCCAATATTGATTCCACTATACCTGGATGGTTCGTGTGTGTTATGATCCTCCTCAACAACATAATCTTCTTCAGCACCTTGAAGGTTTCCAACATTCGATACGGAACCAATATTTGTACTGGATGCAACATCTTCATTTAATGATGGCATATTTTGTTCAACATTGACACGTCCATGCACATCGCTTGGCCCAGCGTTGTCTATTGTTCCTATTGCATAACTCTGTCTAACCGTTCGGTTTATTGCAACACATTCGTTCTCATAAACATCACCATGTTTTGGGATTGTTGACAAATATTCTGCGTCTTTGATGAATTTGAATGTAATTATAATCCCGGGATTACATTCTATTTCATGTCGTGACCTATTTTGATATATAGCATGTGTCAGCTTTTCCAAATCACTCTTTTGCGCATTTCCTATACGGTTTTCCGAAATTACTTGTTTATAACAAGCGTTACACAATTGACAATCCAATGCAATTGTGGGCCACTTGCTTCTCATGGAATGTGAACTCCGTGTCAGTCCATGCTTATCGGTAAATTTTCGTAGAGCACTATGCCATAGGCTTTCTCTGTTTTTATCATCTCTTTCGACTGTAATACCCATGCCTTTGCTAGTATGAAGGCCTCTCTTGGGTTCCATTGCGCCTCACTGCGCTTATCTCCATCCGTAACGGTTATTGCACTCTTCTTGTTCCTAGCGCCCCGAGGTCTTCCCAATCCTAATTTCCTTCGTTTATTTGACTCTTTTTGAACAGGTTCTCTGAACCTGTTACACTGTTACAGTCTCCATTCCGACTGATCACACCATTACGACGATTCATTTCACTCTCTCCCATCTTAACAGTTTCACGTTTTGTGAATACTACCGTTTCGGTTCTCGCTTCTCCAACTCTTTCACTTTGGTCAACGTATTAAATTCCACCAAAGCCGTTCAGGTCCGTTTCTTCCACCGTCTCCAGAATATGACATACTCCCATTTTGGAGTTCTTTCTTCCGTGCGGTGTTACGTTCCAATGTACTCTCCATTCCCATGTCACCAAAGTCCAGATTACGTTTCGGTGTTCCATCGCCTCGACTACCGCCTTCAATTTTTCTCATAATACCTCCCTCCGCTCCAATGTTAATGCCTCGATCTATACCACTATTTCCATTATTCACCCCAAAAGTACCTGCACTACGCATTTATATACACCCGCCGCCGTAGTTCGGTGTAACTTCTTTTCCACACCCTTTATTTCTTAGTGGTGTGATTTCATCATCTTGCATACGTCGAAAATGGATATCCCCTGCCGCACGTCGTGCACCACCCGAATATGCAGAAATTCTTTTTGAATTTGCCTCCGCACGGTTTACTAATTAATTATTTTCTTGTTCAGTTGCGTCAGCTCTTTCCATGGGACTGAATTCACTCTCCATGAGAATAGCCTCAAAGTTGAATTCTCACATTTCCTCCGTAACGGACTAATCATGTTGACCTCGCTGTCCACCACCTTCTTCACAGCCGCCTACAGTAACATTTGTAGTTGCAATAATCTCCTCCGCACTCGATTCTACATCCAAACGTTGCGTGTCGCTTACATTGTTCTCTATCCGCTCTGGTTGGAAAACTTCTATGCTTTCCATCGTTACGTTGACGTTCTGTAACGTTATATTACTTTTACCAGTACGATTCAGAATCACAGATAACGATACCGGAATATTATTGCTGATACCGGTCCACAATATATATTTTCGCAGGGATGGTACTGCCGCGGTGATGCACAATACCACAGGGTTACATACCGTTCGCACCACTCACAGTACCGTCACTGCTGGTGTGTTATCTACTGTTCGTGTACAGTACACGAATCCTTCACACTCCAACTGTACTGTACTCTGTGTTTACTTGTTTCACCGAGTTACGTACTATGTTCTTCAACACAATCCTTCCGAACGGTTCCCCTTCCAATTTGCAATAGTTTCATTGGTCTATATCAAGAACCATGTTTATTTATCTATTCTTTGACTACGTAGAAACCGGGGTGATGAGTTCGTTGATGGAATTTTCTGGAGAACTGATCAATGAACTCATCGCCATTTCATTGAAAACATCCATCAAAAACTCCTTTATTAACTGGTGCCACTCCGATGAGTTTTAAAACTCATCAGCCAACTCAACATCTAACTGGAGATGCCATTAGGAGGTGAAAATCATTTTAGGGGTGTTTAGTGGATGTTTAATATTAATATTTTTAATTATTTTTAACGTCGCCGTACTGATCTTTCACTTTACATACCTCTCACCGTTACTAGGTCCTGATTCACCCAAAAAACATTGTTTATCTCAGCGCGCTTTACTAGAGTATGTCTTCCATACTTAGAAATACAAAATTCTGTACAATACGACACAGTGTATATCCTTTGTCGTATTTTACAGAAGTTTCACACTTCCGTAAGTCATATTATGACTAAGTCATAAGTAAGTCATATTATGACTTTATGACTTACGGAAGTGTGAAACTTCTGTACAATACGACAAAGTATATACACTATGTGGTACTGTACAGAAACAAAATATTATTTTGATTAAGGAAGAAAAATCATTGTTGACATTTTTACGATTTTAAAATGTCAATACAAGCATATCGGGCCAAAGTGAAGTTACAACTGGCACAAAAGCCCAGATTAAAGTCGAAGAGTAACGTTTTGAACTATGGCTCACAGTACCTTGCATTACTGAAAACCTGTATTTCTTCCACACTCGCTCCATTTTCTTTCGCGATAAATTTGGTCCCTTGCACCAATACCATTGTGAACATCTGCGAACTCCCTTTTCCCATAACCATTCAAACTTCCGGAGTCTTACCATCGTCTTGCCCATGGTGATCGCCTACCAATACATCATTATCGGAAATTTTATGAACACGTACAGCCAGATTTTCAACCACGTAGTTTAAGATATCATTGTTCATGTAAGTAAGTAGAACGTCACTTGGTTCAAATTAGCTGAGAGAGTCAGCTAGGTTGTGCTACCTGTGGATCTAGCCGATTTCCGTGATGTCCCCTCGATGATACGCTTGCTGAGAAGCACTAATATTGGTCATTAGCCTTTTCCCGGCAGTAGTAGACAATTTGGTGATGACATCGAACAACGAAGATGAGTCGGTCAATATTCATAAGTCGATGTTGCTGTTGAGGATCGTCCGTAGGTCATGACGAATTAGTATAGCGACTTCGACTGCATCTGAAAATGTAAATATTTCACTTCCTAAAACCGACCTCATCACGCGCTTCGGCTTTCGACTACTGAATTCGCCACAGCTGGCGTTGCCTGAACCATCTTGTCAAAAGATGATAAAACCGATCTGGGATGAAAGGTCTTCTGTGTTGGCAAACTATCCATCTGTAAATACCATGAGTCGTAGTGAATTAATGTCCAGTTGTGGAAAAACCAGACCTAATGACGGGTGATACTTCAAGTGTTTAACGATCTTGTTCACTTCGGTGACGTTCACGGTGGTAAATTTCGCATCTATGACTTTAGAGAGAATTTTTAACCTGGCGACTACGTCGGGTCTACAGTTCGATAACAATGCCAATTGGTGCCGCAATGATCCGAACGACTCAAACATCGCGTTTGTCGGTAGTTGATTCACCTTGACGATGTATTGGCGTTGATGAACATTGATAAATACATTGTTTCTCTCCACCTCCATACCGGTGAACGTGAAAGGAGTTAGTTCTCTAGGTTTTGAGTTGTATCTGTGCTCATTCCTTTTGCTAAATTCCTCGAATTCTGTGTCACCTGCACCAATTGAACCATCTACGTACATTCTGATGATTCCACATAATTCTCCTTTCTCGTTTAACTTGAAGTATAACGATATATCACCCAATGTCTGTCCTATGTCTAAATCTTCTTCCCCCGTACCTATCACGTGAGAACTAAATTCTTCTGCAAAGTAGTTGCCAGCGTCGGGAAGTCCGTATATGGCTTCTCCAGTTTCAATAATTTAGTTTAATCCAATTCAAAAATCTCGTGCGGCCTAATGAATACATCTCGAGTCACATTTTGACTCTGTATGCTTGGGCCGCATCTTGACACCAAATTTTAAATTCCATTACTCCAGCCATTTGCCATACCAACCGAACTGAACGATGACGTAGAGTTGGTTAATTATGCATCAGGGTCCCCTTTTCTTTGTCTCAGTGGCCTTGAACAACGTACGGATCATTGATATTTTCGTCCTCGGTTCCCACGTTTTTCAAAGCCATCAAAAAACGCCCACTGAGCTCGTTAGCATCAAGCGAGAGCGACTCCCGATTCACCACCTTGAAGCAACCCCTGGACATCACGTCTGTGTTTCCTGGAATGAATGTCTACTTCCAAGCGGTGAAAGTGTATGGATGTGCCAGAGAACCATTCATTTATTTTACCGATATGAACGTCCGCATTCGGCCATTCGTAGAATGGACATTCAAACGTCGTAGTTCTTTCCCTGGGCATTCATATTGTCAAAAACTGGTAATTTTATGAAGGCCGGGCATTCAGTGTTTTTTAGTTACGTGCAGTTGTGACAATTAATCATAAAAAGCTATGTGGGCCCCAATTTTGGTCATTGCTGTCACCACTTTTTAATCCAATTTTATGAAGACAGTAATTACAGTAGTACGTGTATGACCGCTAAGAATACAAAAATGTCAGAGAGGAATTCAGGAAAGCCACCAGCAATGAAATTACTGTACGTCATGAATGCCTACATTGAAGAGCTGAAAGAGACGCATTCACATTTACCTGAGAGATTACAAATGTATCGTGTCCGTTACATGATGTAATGGACACGTTCACATAAATGATGCATATTGGACAATTGGAATCAATAAGAAATGGAAGAGATTTTATATAGATATGATTTTGAGTAACCAAAGAGGTGGTGACAACGATATGTATGGTACATGTTCAAGTTGTCAACAAGTCGTTGGGCAATTTATAAAGACTCTTTCACCTATTCATATTACTGTTGCGATAATTTGAAGAGGTGAAATGGTTTTCACAATACTAATATTTAATGTACATCCAATGGTTATAAAATGTCTATTTAAGGTTATCTTTACACCAGTTGTCAAAATTTTGTTATCCCCTTCCTTTCCATGCCAAAAATTCTTGAAACTACCATCCTCACAGAGTGCGGAATGGTGAGAAATCGTTTGTGTTATTAGTTATCAGTTGTTAGTTTTTTAGTTGTTAGATTTTGTGTTCCCTAAGTGTGGAAATGTGGGATATTGTTTGCGATCTTGTGGAAGTTAGGAAGCATAACATGACTTCCTAGTCCTCGCGAGATCGTAAACCCTTACCTAATTTTTTATATTTGTGTGGAATGAATTGTTGCAATGACTTTTTAGATTTTGTTATCAGTTGTTAGTTTTTCCCTTCTCAACTTCGGGAAGGGAATAACGTAACCTATTCCCTATCCTTGCGCACTTCAAGTGTAGAACGGCAGGAAATAGGTTACGTTACGATATAGTTCACTGTGAAAACGAAGGAACCTGAACTACAGATTCCTTCCATTTAATAATGATTACCCCCACCTGCCCATACGTGATTGCGAGGAACAATCATTTATGGATAGGTGAGTGTGGAAATTTATTTATACGAACTGTCCATGTTGTATTGTAGTAATCGCAATGTATGGTTGCTCACATCCTAATAGATCAAACTGGCTATTGGAATGTTATATTATTAGAATGAGAGCCTGTGATTATACCGTAACATGACAAGCTGTCATTCTGAGACATGTGAAAAGTAATAAAGTATATGTTATATACTCAGAGTATAACGTAGATATTATTACTTGTACCATGGCAGACTTTCATGGAATTGACAGTGTATAGTGAAATCAGTTATATTAGTTTACTAAATGTAGTTATAGTGATAATTGTGTAATGCAGTGTACATAAGGAGAGACAACTTGAAGATAAAATGATAGCAAAAATGAAAATAAAAGTACTAGCTGTATTTAACATGATGAAAAGGATCAGGAACGTAATCAATGAAAAGTTCTTGACCAATTGCAATAGGACATAAAGCACGAATCTCCAAAGTTTTGTAAGAAGTTGCAGCCGCATCAGTTCTCAATTTTCTGTTTTGCACGAGAGCGCAATTTGTAGTTTTTGGATTTTTCAATCTGTCGTTAGCCGAAGATTTATCTCCAGGGAGATAATGGAAATAATTAATGTATCTTGTAATGCACCAAGCGTCAGCTACAATCCATGCCTTCTTTTTCCATCCATCATTTTCTGTGAATTTATGTGAAAAATTGGCACCGTATTTCAGGAATTGAGCTTTAGATACCGAAAGTAAACGCTCACCATATGTTTTTGTAATTGAATAACTCCCGCCGATATTTCCGTAAACCAATGTTCCATAGTAATGGCCAAATAGGAAACCTTCATCAATTGTCTTTTCTTCGAAAGCCCCCAGACCAGCTCCACTGCATGGTAAATATTTTTACAGGTAATGGTTGAATGCAGAAAAATAATAATTCGATTTGTAACGATATTTTTAATTGACCAAAAACTTGGATTACAAATCTGTACACGTTTTTGAATAGTGCAAGATTTTCATCAAATAAGAATGCACTGATTTATTAGTGTTGTGGGCTGTTTGGTCATGCATTCAATGTATTGTACAATTAAACTCGGTACCATAAACATGGTGCTATTACTGCAAAATTGTTTTCGTATAACACTGTAACATAGATCACGTACACGGCAATTTATTAAATGTTTTCTATCACTATTTTTTGATAAAGTTATGGACGATTAAGAAACATTATCTCCATGTTTTGTGATTTAACTCCATGAGTTATATATTTAATCGCGGTAAAGATGTTGATGTTTTTATTCTAGTTCTGAATGTTCTATGCAATATTAAGATGGCACGAAAGTTACTGCTCCTTTATGACAAACATTCTGTTCGTATTGCACTAAATTAGTTCTGGGAGCGTAATCAAGAGACGTCTGTGTGGTACGCAGTGCACTTTCTGCCTACATTCAAGTGTGATGCAGGTGAACATGTTTGAAATTTATTTTGTATATGCATGCTACTATGAAATCCTTGGAGGATATCTCTCCCTTCTGGTTACGACTGAGTATACTTGGCCTTCAAATACGGAACCTTCGTGTTTGACTACTATTGTTCTAGTGTTCACCTCACATTTATCTGTAGATTTTTGAAACATAGCAGATGGTCGAACATTCTGAGTCATCTGGACTAGCTGTTTGAATGAAGTGTCGGCCGTACATACTTTCCAAAACTTCTTCGATTCGTTTCAACCATTCCAGATAATTCTAGAAGTTGATATTCCTGTAGTTGAATCTCTCTTTAAAAGATGAACCGGAGAAAGAATCAATAAATGAAAGCAGCATAAATCGGGTGAATTAGGATTTACTGGCTGGATGTTTCCCAGTAGAGAATTTGACAGTAGAAGTTGAAGATGACATGTTGTGGTGTTGCTCTGTTATGTGTTGAAAAAGAAGTTTAAAACTGTTGGGGAATGCGATTTAGAATGTTGAATTTGATTGAAAAATGGTTGTGGCTGATGTTTGTGGAGAAGAATTTATGGAGCGTGAAGTTGCTGTTCGAATAATCAAATTTTACGGCTTTGATTTTAACTTGACTTGATGTGTGTAGATGTTTACTAAACATCCACACCATAGTATGGTGATGATATGATGATTTTGAGGAAAGTTTTGCTGCAAAGGTATAATAACGCCTGTGGAAGCTCGTAATAATCGAGTAGAGTCGCAATCGTCGATTTTGATGGTGAATTAATAGAAACGAATGTGAAGAAGGTAACGTACCGGTAGTAGTAACACGATGTTATGTCCGGGAAACTTATGTAATGTTGCGATCTCGTATATTTTGTAGAAAATTTAATATTTAATTTTCCAAACGGCGTCTTGTTGTGCCTGTTTGCGCTACTGGAACAAACGAAGAAAAATGTTAAATCTTTCCTCCATATAGAAGAAAACAGTTTACAGAAAATTAAATAATTGATTTTTTGTTCCGAAAAATTAAATATTTAATTTTCTGCAATTTTTCGGCTTCCATATGGAGAAAACGTTTTTGCAAAAAATGAAATATTTCATTTTTTGTAACAAAAGATCAATTATTTAATTTTCTGCAATTCTTTGGCCTCCATATGGAGGAAGCCTATTAGAAAATATTTGCGAGCGAACTTTTTGCACCGCAAAAATATGTTGTAATATACGAGGGGTGGATTCAAGTCAACCATACACGGTTCAATTATTGTGTCGTTACAGAAGGACCGTCTGGTTAAGAAAGTCATACATCAGTTCCGTTTATGATAAAAACATTTGCGGTTATGATAGCAAAGACAACAAACCGATCATCAAAGTTATACAACTGAATCGAAGTCATTGCCAAATCGCAATATAATATGTTCTATATATTTCTAACAGGGTTATGATATCCTTCTTCACAACCAGCAGTCATCAACTGACTTAAATATTCCTCAGCATTATGATATCCGTCTTCACAACCAGACGCCCTCAACGAACACATAATACGTTTATAAACAATTTTGTCGTCATCTTCAGCATCTGCACGAGGAAAGTGTCTCATGCATCGCTACCTCCAGGCAGCTCGTGAAAAACTATTCCACAAGCCAGTCCTTGGAGAAAAAATTGGTACCTATGAAGCAGCAAGGGGTATAGTTCCAGATGTTTCTGTTGAGCTTTACTGTCTAGATGATTATTACGTTGAAGTGTTGAAGTCATACTGAGGGTGCCGGGGAATTGAGAGTTTGGAAATGAGTGCAGTCTTTGTTGGTACCGAAAACGTGAAGGCTGGAAGTGAACTAACTCAGGTAGTGTAGCGAAATGGGCGACGGCTGTACGGGATGACATATTTGATAGAGTAGAGATAATCGATGTCCAAATCAAGGCGATGAATAAGGAACGGGATTATCTGTATTATCAATACAATGGAATTGATACCAACTTAGCAATCCACCATGTGGAAAAGATGCTTGTCAGATATAAATATGTCATGGAAAGGATCAAGACCATACCGCAGTTTGGAACTAGGCAAGATTCTGGTAAAAGACTGGTGACGTACTTGGAAAGTGCAATTCGCATCAACGGTACGGAGGAGACCATAAAGTATCTATTGGATGCAGCAAAAGCATATTTTTCAAACCCAACAACGGGAACATTTGATGCAACTGTCTTCTCCCGGCTTGGTAATAAATTTTTAATTTATATGCAGACATTGTTGGAAGCAATTGCGGACTGGGAGTGCGATATATTAGAAGAAGGCGTTCCTGAGACAATATAGCAACGAATGAACGTTGTCTTCCCAGGGATAAGAAAAAGGAAGCGAACTATTCATGCGACATTTTTCAACCACATGCGACTTTTGTGGTGGTGAATAATTGGTATAGAAAACTGGCTACTCGTCCAAGTACTTGACATGGCAGACTTGTCAACAAAAGGCAGTACTTTTCAAAGAAAGTAAGGACGGTGGGAATATAGGACAGCAAACGACAGGAATGGGTGTCCATGTAATTATTACAGCACATAGTAGAAGCAAGAAAAGGCTGCAACGTGAAATTATTGACATACAGAGTAGGAAGGATTAAAAACCTCGAGCCAAAAAACAGAAGTCAAAGGCAAAGAATCCCATGATGTCTGACATGGAAAAAGAGCCGACAGAAATTGAGGCATCGGAAAGTAGTGTAATGTCAACATAAACAAACGTAACGTTTTAACTTCTAAGTCAACATCAAAATAACGACTATGTGGAATGGCGAGATCCTTGCCACCATCTACTATGGGAAATGTCGTTGGTCCCTATCATAACAAACCATCTCTAAATGATATCCTCCCTGGATGTAGTGCTATGTGGAATAAAATGAACAAGATGTGTAGAGATGTAGTGACCATTGAATAAATGGTACAACACCGAAGAGACAATGTAATAGAGGATACCGTCAATGGAGTTACAAGAGAGCGTAGATTTCAACAAGCACGGGAAAGAAAAATCAAAATTGACAGGACGGACGGAGAAGGCAAGAAAGTAGTGGATGTGGAAGTTTTATATGATACGAAGACTCTTCTGAAGTCGGCACTAATTCCAGATTCTCATCGTGTACGTTTTTGATGTATGATCAATTAGTAGCATGGAGAGATATTGGTAGGACGTGAGCTGTTTACATGCAAGCAGAACGTAGGAACTTCACAGAGATCACACAGAATCTGAGAAATGGTTACATACAAGAAGGACTGTTGAAGGAATCTGTGGACTTGCGTACTTATGCAGGAAGAAACATCAATTGGATAGTGAAGGGTACTGAATTCTCAGAGTATATCTGATACTTTGGACATGGATGAGGCAATGAGACAGATGTATATAGAAGCGTTTCAGGAAAACCATGACTTTCCTGCATAGACGATTGGTGAGCTTTTTACCGAAATTCAAACATGGTTTCCGGGCAAAGAGGCGCTGAAACATGAAAGGAATAAAGATCATTGGAGTTAAACTATCAGCACTGGTATTTATGGAAATGACGACCATGACAGAAACAATGGCATTGGACGTTAACCCAGTACAAGAAATCTACTTGAAAATCAAATGGAAAGTCACCGAGATTATGCATGGATAGCTAAACGCCGTGCTGCAATGGACCTATGTTTTGAAATGTTGTCCGCCTTGTTGAATTTAGATAACAATTGCAAATAGCCGACAAAACT
>JAULBU010057948.1:0-11928 GCA_032358235.1 Odonthalia washingtoniensis | reverse complement strand
GTGCCCAAACGTCGAAGTTCCGCCTCGAAGTGATCCAAGTGACGCGCTATGTAGGCAAACTGGAGCGAAGTAGGCGTGGAACGGGTATCCCCAACCAAACGGTTTGTGCCTTGGCTGATTGTTGGGGTCTCTCTGTAACCCCAGCTGCAGAAAGTGGAGCATGAACTGCTCCGAAATCTGGCGGCTCGATCGACGTCGACGCCCCCTCCGTCAATGTCAGTGAGCAGGTCAAGTGGGACAGGCGGAGAGTTCCCCGTAGGGAGAGCCGCTGGGATTTTAGTGTGTCCTTGGAGGCGGAAATTGGAGTTGTACGATACATATCGGCCGTGTGCTGGTGGACGGTTGTCTATTGGAGGCCGAAAAGGCTGTCATTTTGGAGTTGCGCGCAGATTCTGGGTGATGTTTCTGTAGAGCGATTGGACATTGCAGTGTGGTAGAGAGCAGTGTATTTTATTGTTGTTGAAGTCCTATAGGCTTGGGGACCAGTGTAGGGACCCCCGAGTTGCTAGGGTGCGGGTGGGACGGAGGTTTAAGGCGGTGCCAGAGATGAACAACAAAACACAACACTACAGAGGACTGTGAAGGTCGTCGTTAAGGCGATGGAGGGGATCTGGACGATTTAGTGATTCAAATGTCCAGTGACGCTGCTCGGATGGAAGCGCAAAGGTGGAAGAGCACTGGCCAGGCGTCCTGATCTCAGACCGTAGCGTATTTGATCGGGTTCTTTCTTGGGGCGATCGAAAAGAGCTATTGTTGATGCTTTTGGGCGTCAACTTGATCGCCAGGGAAAAGATGCGCGTCCAAGTCGGTGCCGGTTGGCGTCGACGAGGAGGTATTTATTATCAAAAACTGGAGGCTATAGGTGGTCAGCCTAAGTGCGAGTGTACACGTGCAAGCAGGCACAAGGAAAGAAAGAGAAAAGGCGTAGAAAGAAATGGAAGACAGTAGAATGGAAAATGCAAGCAAATTGGATACCGGAAATAGTGTGGGTACGTCTCGGTATCCGCCACTGGACGAGGTACTACAATATGTGTAATTCATCTAATAATTTAGAAATGATCGATTTAATTATTTGCTACTACAATAGCAATCTTTCCCATCACACAGAATGGTGGTCTCCACCATATGTTATTTCAGACATCGTTTCAAAAATCAAATGACATCCAAAAACAATGGTTACGAAACAGTTTGTATTGAATACCAGGTATTTAACATGTTACACCAACATATTGACTAATTTCAAACAGCATTCAATAGCATGCAAGTACAATAAAATACAACGATTACATCCAGCGGTAACAGTAACAATGGATTGCACAGGTCGAGGGAAGGTGCGCCATTAGTTGCGATCCATGGGTCACCCACCGACACGAGCAAAGTCATTCACGTATCATATACAATATTGAGCGCTGATGTAACAGACAGATCTATGCGTGCCGACAAAATGATCGATGTATCAGCTGTCACAAACCCATTGTTGGCACATCCATATGACAAAGCTTCTTCTTTTGTCGGCAAAGTTTTCCAGTTTCTTCGAAAAGAAACTTTCAAGGAAGACATTTTACGTAACTGAATATGCGGTTTGAAGCAATGTATATCACTTGTCGACAAAACAGTCATTTAGAGCCTAATGAGTCACGGTTTCAGAAAGTTGAGGTTCCGTACAGCACTGCTTGAGACGATAATAGAAAGGCCTTGTTTTACAAGAAAGACATCATTGAGGTCTCGATAACACATATGAGTGTGGTAAATGAGAATGTCGTGAAATTAATACCATGTCACAAAGAACTATACCGTACATACGTTTCTCACCCGCTTCATTTTTTAATTTTTAACAGACCTGTACATGTCCATAAGAACACAGATTAGGTGTAGTGAATGGAATAAAAGCAGAGTTACAATGCCTAAGTATTTTGTTGGAATGTTACAAATGTATACAGATAAATCAGTAACAGCGTTGAAATCACATTCGTCAATTGGACACACCATACAATTCATATGTCTTAATATGTCTGATTAAAAAAGACTTTTTCTCATACAACAGGATATAATTTGGTTGGCTTCCTTCCGGTCGGCTCACAAGGATCACATGCACATCGTAATGGAGAACATTTTTCTCTCAACGATGTTGCAGGTACTGATGACGGCATTGCTATTGATGACCTTCTACCACTAAACGCTTAGTCATGGGAAAGAGATGATAATATTGTTTCTCTGCATAAAGCAATGACTATGATTATTGATCCGTTATTTCAACAGTATTTGTATGGTTTAAATTTTCAACCAAAAGCCATGAGATGTGAAATTATTTCCATTTTATTGTTTCATACTGCTATGATATACTATAAAGTAAAGAGAGGTCAGGCGTTTTACACAATTTCACGCCCAAACTTCCATGCGTGAGATTCTTAGGAACCTTACGGGACTTCAAGAATGGAACTATGTCTGCACCCATAAATGTTGACTACGTCAGAAGTAAGATAAGTGAGGTTTCCGATTTTTTGAAATCGCCAAACTTAGCATCAACCGCACTTCAAAAGAAGATCCTACAGAATAAGCTGAAGAAATATTGCAGGATATTTTAACTGGGTCCTTGGGTCTCTTTTCTGGAAAATTTAACAATAAGACATCCTCTTCTTCTTATTCCAGCACTGTATTCAATGTTTGCATATGAATCCTTGCAGAACCTTCATCTCGGTACATCAAAGGCAATTAAGACTTGTTTCATGACATATCTTTCATGTCCAAATTGGTTCATGCAAGTACTAGATAAACGCAGAAACGGAAAAAAATTCTGGTTACAGCGCACAGCTTTATTACGGGCTTGCAACTTACTAATGAGTGCAATTGAAAATCAGTTTGGCGCTCCTGGTTTGCGTGTTGACTTCTCATCAAAGAATAATTCACAGAAGCTGAATGGTTTCTTTCTAAATAATTCTATCGGTGGAATGTTAGAGGTCAGGGATTATAAATATTTGGATATTACTTTCAAATTTGTGGCAGAATATATATATATAGGGTTACCGGTTATCAAGACGATTAACATCTTACAACTATTTTCACAAGTTATACAACTTTAATACAAGATTTACTTTTTGACAATTCACACCACCGATAGTCAGAGGAAAACATTACCGACATTATAAAATTAATATCACTTCTTAAATTGCAATTCATACAAACGTTTGAGAAACATTTTGATATTCATATATTGAAGTTCCATTTACTATAACACGTCGTAATAATATAGTTCTACTTACAAAAGATTTGCAACACAAATAGATGAACCAGTGAAAAATATGGGACCAACAATAGCTGGTTTACGACGTAGTTCGACGAATGTTGCGTTTCTTAATAATAGTATCAACACGACGTTTACACAACATTCATCTGAAACAGTGTCCCCAGCACATTCCAGTGAACAACGATCTACATACTTAGTGTGTGATGGAGTATCGGTGTAATTGCAACAAATAGAATCCATGACACGAGGAAATGAGCAACGTAAAGAGGCTACAATCCAAGATCTCTCTTATATTCATCGATTGATCACGAACCTGTCTGAAAGTCTTCACTGATCTCATTCGTAACTATTTACTCGATAATGAACATTTGTTCCCGGACTATCAACTTGCTGTTTTTTCCGTCAAGTCAGGGTATATAATTGGACGCAATCTACCCACTCTGATACATTATGATAGTGTTAAAAAATTGTGCAGTAGTGCCCCCGCCAAAACAAGGTTGCCATACGGAAGGAATTTTTGTGACTACACAATTTGGCCATTGCATGAAAAACAGGAACAGCTTCGTTCTTATCGAGGGTGGTGATGCAAATAATCCCGTTCACTATATCACAAAAATGCTACTTTTATTCCACATAAAGCCGTTTCACACTACGTTCAAGAGAAAAATGGCTTTCGTTCAATACATGGAATTATCGCAGCCTTTGGACAACGTCGAAAACATTCTGAAGTGTGGATCTTGGTCAAGATGTGACGAAGTGGACTACACAATACCCCGTGATATTACAACATCTACGGAAAACATTTTGGAGACAGGCGAGTGGTACGGCATTATATATTTTTATACCATTTGTTCACCAATACATGTTCTCAGGTCTAATTTATAAATTGATTCTTTTACCGAATAATCACCATGTCCGAAGCAGCGGTTCTATATTAATCGTTTCTAGAGGGAACTTCATTCGCTATAGTTTGAAGATAAAAAAAAAGAAGACAATTTCCGCACATCACATCGTAGTGCACGATATTTTATTTACAAGAACATTTCATTTCCTACTAATATGACCCCTTCTTTCAATTTATTTCTCTACTTTCTTCACCATCGGATATATTCCTATGAACGTGTGCTTCTATATATGGAATTTCATCTTTGTTAATACTTTTCCAATTGCATACTATTTCTGCGATATATCAGTCATGTATAATTCCACATTCTATTCCAATGTATTCCAGAACCCAATACGAGTTTACAGGAATGAATTGTTTCTTCGGACTATTCATCGTTACAATTAATGGGGCGTTACGTTCTATTTATTTCAGAATACTTTCCTCTTCATCCACTGCACAATCCGGAACTTCCCATCCTCCGGGCTCCCATTCTTTTACAAACAATCTTATTTTACAATTTGCTGTTCAGTTGCTAGTTTCACAAATTTCGAATACATTTGGCTGAATTCATGTTGGCGAAGCCCACCAAGGTATCGTTACACAGTTAATAATTTCATGCAACTATAAATCAACGCATCTACTCGACAAATACCCATGACAGACCCTTCCACAATATTTCCTTCTTCTTCGTTCTGTATATATCCTATGAAATCAAGCAAAATTGCAAGAACGGTTTTGTTATGGATTGAATTCAACTTCTCTTCTTCCTCCTTTTCAATTACTCCATCAGGTTCTGCTACACTACCTTCTTCATTTAATTGCATATCAGCCCATTTGGCCGTGCGCCACCACGCCATGTACAATACCCGTTTCTATTTTTCTCAATATCTTGCTCTTCGCGACTTCTATTTCCATTTTCTTCCATTCTTTTGCTCCAGCTTCTTTCAAATTAAACCTCTTCATTATCGAAACATACCCAAGCGCTTCAAACAATCTGTCTTTTGGAACTCTTTTTCTCGTACTGCAGAAATCAGATATCATCTGCCTGAATAGCGACTCTAAAGTTCAAAGTTTTAAAAACTCTTCTACAACATCATTTTTCAACTCTTCAGTCGTATATATTTGTAAATATTCTCCACATGACAGTTCCAGTCGGAATAAAGTGCAGATAATATCTTTCTATATTTTGACAGAAGAAACATACATATCCTTGCGGTTGTAAAGAAAATGAAACGGAGTGGGAACTATCATTTATCCGTCAACACGTTTTATCCCACTTCCAGCACAGTTCCCGGACGATTGGTCCAGTTTCTTACATTTACATCTATATTTGGTTACAACTCACATGTTTCCTGACATCCCCATTTCTTCATTCTTTGGTCAACTGCAAGAGCAATCCCTAAATATCTCGTAGGTAATTCATTGATCATCCTGTCCACATCCTGTCCACGGTTCTTGTTTTTCACAGGCATTTTTCGAAACAATTCCTTATTTAGCACTTGTGCGCTTAGGACAGTCCCTTTAAAGTCGATATTTTTCGTTTCGAATTTCATAATTTCAGATTGAATAGCCTTGATTAAAATATCTTCCATCAAAATTTCATCGGTTTTTCCAGTAGACGATAACTTGAATTCATTCATGTTAATAGATATTCTTCTGCTCTCATTCGTCAATTTGCGAACAGCTTCTTCCAGTTATATAATATATAGAAGAAAAACTAGAAGAATATATTCTAATCTCCCAGTTTTTCCTATTTCGTTTTCAAATCTAAGTCGTTGATGGGACTGGCCAATTCTGCAATAGATAGATCGTTCTCTGGACTGTTCCGAATAAAATCACTCACTCTCCTCACATCAATGTTCTCAGTATTAAAAGCATCCACACCATCACTGTTGGACGAATAATAGCTAGGAAGAGTACTGTTTAATCTTCTTATACCACCATTTTTGTTTTCATGATGCCGACGGACGCTACCTTTCGTTTGACCACGACGTAAAACAGGCATTTCGACAAATGTATTGGTTTTTCGTCCTTCAATTTCCTGTTCCGAATCATCATTTCCATTACGATCAATTCTTGTAGATTTTAACGTCGTTTATGATTCCTCCAATGAATTACTTGTCCCCCTTTGGTAAGAGTTTTCTAATGTTTCCTTTTTCCAGTTTTTACATGGGTTATCTTTCTCGCCTACAATTTGTCATCTTCGATTTACCATCAATGCCTTTTCAGTATATCCTTGACAAATACTTTCCGTTTTTTAAATACCTTCTAATGATATTCATCATATTATTACGAACGAGTTCAATTATATCTTTATACAAACTGTACGGCTATAAAAATTGCTGTTTTTAACAAAATATTGCGATTTGCATACTGTATGCACATTTTTGGTCCAAGTGGAGTTGGTTTTTTTGCAAAATAACAAACTCCACTTGGACGAGAATTGGCCCTGATTTCAATACATTTATAAATGAAAAAGATTTCGTATTCCATTAGATCCCTTTCAATAAAGTTATCAATAGGCTGCATCATGCATTTTATGCCTTGACACAAATCAAATCCATAAATTCATGTAATATAAACAGAACAGTTCAAATCTCTTGCCAACCGTATACGAATTAGTTACAAAAAAACTCACCATGTTCATTTTATGGTTATCTATATTCCCATTATGTAATTAAAATGATGCGCTTTGAAGTGGGTATTCAATATGATGTAGTAGTATTGGTTTATAATACTTTTATTGGATGTAATTCAGCTATCAACCACAAACTAGGTGTTAAAAATAGTATTTATTTATCGTTATATAGCAAAATACATGTTGTAACAACAAACTCGTAAATAAATAAATACAAAAATTGGTTCGTTCAATTTTCCATACATCTACAACAAGATATTTAATTCTTCATTTCACGTTCTTTCCGGACACTTTCTCACAATTTCAGCATTTATATTCTTACAGTCTTCAAGGGATAGAACTTGCGATGAAAATAGTCTTGAATCGAAGTTGCGGTCTCCGATAATGGTAATCAATTCTTCAGCCGCCTTCTTTTTAAAAATGGACTCAAAATACTTAACGATACAGCCGAAGACTTTTTCAACACACTCGCTTTTATTTTGCCCATTCCCTCTACCAGATCAATTTCTGACAATGCACATGTCCCAGTGTCCTCAAATTTGCTTACCATCTTTTTTCGTGCACAATTGTTTCCTTCTGTATTTTTCATTATAACGCCAGGGTTTTCTTTTGAACTGTTCTATTCAAACAGATAATTGTGGTCTGTAAAATTTCATGTAAAACAAGGAATAAGTTTATAGGCAATGATAATAATGAAGAACAGAACAATTAGATAATGACCTATCTAATTTTTCAAAATTCAGCTGCTATTACAGAACCAGTATTATTCATCATGCTGTTTCTACTGTCACTATCATGGTTTGATAGGCCGTAGATAAGTATAGCGTTACCTCTCCGCTTCCATTTTTATTTAATTTTCAAAGACTTTCATTTATTAATTTTCTTTGCGTGTACTCTTGATAATTAATACAATACAAATGTTTGAATTTTCATTGACAGATATACATGTTTAAAGTCTCAACTGAATACACTACAGCCGTTACGTGCCCCTAGTGCAAGATCATGGCGCGTGTTTCTGTTTTCAGCTTCTTCATATTTCAATTAAATAACAGAAAAAGAAACAGGATATTGTGTGAAACTGGCACGTGAATTTCAAAGAACACTATTAAGAAATTGTTGGTACCCTTTTCACACAATTTTATGAAACGTTATTTGCCCATATGTTTCTCATATTCATAATCATCCCCACTATCCCCATTCACCCATCTTCAACTACAACTGATCAACTTCCAACGAAACTCGCACCATGATGAAGGTTTCTACATTCGCATGCAATGGGTAACTTAGTGGACACCTAGAAACGGTATGTGGACTTTTTCTTCTTTTTTCATGGTAAATAATATCAGCCGCATCCCATATGGTATAATATACATTTCTACATGCATAATTCCTATAAATATTATTTCTTTTCGATTTTCCATACGTTAGTTTATCGTATCGTGATTCTACGTAATGTATTGGGCATCTTAGTGGTCACCGACAGAAGGTATGCTGTCGTTTTCTCCTTCGTTTTTATTTTATACCAACATTTGAGTCCCAGACTTTTTCATATACATACTAACTGACATGCTTCATATAAAGATTATTTTCTTTTTGTTTTTTCCATATGTTAGAAAAGCAGTAGAGCTTTTCTGATCGAATTCATGGAACACAATGAGTATTTTACTCGACGGTAAAAAAAAGGTTGGGTTTCTTTTTTATTTTAGTTCATTTTTCATATAAACATACCCATGTCATATTGTTTCATATTTCTTTGACTGAACGCTTTTTCATTTATTAAAATTCGTTATAAAACTTCCGTTTAATAACTGGTTTACATGGTGTTTGCTTGTAGATGTTCTCATTCTTTTCTTTGTTATAGTTTACTTTTCCTGTCATTTTTCACTCTTCATTGTACTTTTTACCTTTCTATTTTTATCGTTATTGCACCTTTTTGTGCTATTTTTCATTCCTATGTAGCATGATATTATTATTATTAAAAATATATAGCACGTATACTTTAATTTGTATACATGTATTGCAATGTATATTGTACATATGTTGTATATCAAATCTCATATAGCATCACATTTCTATATTACACCGAAGATATGGCATGATAGATGTATTTGACATGCACATTTACATTCAATACATGAAAATATCGTGAAGATACCATCCACCGTAAACCACATTCCTCGTATGTGTAGTTCTGGGCTCAGATTACATCCATAAATTATTTTACCAAATGTATATAATTTGGCACAAGCTATCCGTTTCTTTTTTCAAAACGTGGAAGATGTCCCGAACTGTTCATTTCACTTATATTCCACTGCATGTAACTGTTTGTGTATGCCATATTCACACTACATACACTACGTGTAATCCCAGGTAAATGCCTTATCCATTTTATTTTGAAAACACGTATATTTTCCCCGTAGCTACTGTCCGTAACCATGCACATGCTGAATAATTGTGGGGATAACATACAAAATACCACAAACTTTCAATTAAGTAGTGCCTGGTACATCGACCCAAAAACTACGCCGTTTGAATGAAGGCATTCAGTCCCGAAAACACAGACTGTATCAATGACAAATTATAATAGCCAAATATAAGGGGAAGATGAATGATATATCGATTCAGGAGCCAGTAGCCATATGTGCAACGACAAATTAAACTTTTGTGAAGATTTGTACTGTCGAACAAGAGAACTGTGCAAGCAGCAGATGGAAAACAGATGGAAATAATTGGTGTGGAGAATGAATGTTATATACAAGGCAATTGTCAATGAGGTACTCAAAAAATTGAAACGTGAACAAGTTTTATTTATTCCAAATTTACAGTGTAACTTGCTATCAGTTGCTTGCATTTGACAAAAAGGTTACCAAGTAATTCTTGACATCAATACTAATAATAAAGGAATATGTAAAATTTCCAATAAAATTACTGGTAAAATCGTACTAATTGGAGTAGAAGATAATACATCTGGTTTATATGAAGTAATTCTGTAACCATTAAATTCAATAAATATGACCCCAGTCTTAAATGTTGAAGTAAAACAAAATATATCGTTATTGTGGCACAAGCGCATGCAGCATTTTTCGTTTGATACAATTAATTGGACAACGTCATTGGTAAAAGGTATACCAGAAAATTCAATAAATATTTGGCATAATTGTGAAACGTGTGAAATCTGTAAATCATCTAGAATCACCAGAAAAAGGTAGGGATAAGGAATCAACTAGAAGTACTAGACCTGAGGATGTCACCCATACAGATGTATTAGGGCCAATGAATCGTCCATCTCTTGGAGGGGTCAGGTATTATATTACGTTTATGAATGATGCTACAGATTTTGCATTACTAAGATTTAAGAAAAACAAATCAGAAGCAGGAGAGAAATTGAAAGAACTGATTAACGAATTTCAAATTTCAAAAGGAAAGAGAAGATGATAGTGAAATGGTTCATCAGATTGGAATGGATAATGGTCCAGAATATTTTATTAAAATTTAATGACGTATATGGCATTGAATTTCTGTGAAATGGAACCAAAATCTCCATATAGGCCGTAGTCTAATGTAAAAGCTGAAATATTGAACATGACTCTAAATAATGGGACAAGATCAATGATGTATCAACTTCGTAGATGTGATGGATACGAAAAATTATGGTCAGAGGCAATTATGACCTCAAATTTTATTCGAAATAGTCCTTTCACAAAATCTTGAAATTATATACAGTAGTACACCATATCAAGAGGTTTTTCATAAAAAGCCAGACTTATCATTTATAAAAAAGTTTGGTAGCATGTCATATGTACATATACTAAAAGTAAATAGGAAAGGAAAATTTATAGGAAGATGTAAGAAAATAATTTTAGTTGGATATTACCGAGGAAATTCTTATAGAATTTACTTCCCCGAAAGTAGTAATTTAAAACTGTGGAAGGATGTTAAATTTGACAAAAATTCTATTGTTTGGACAAATGAAAGTAAAAATATTACTGATGTAGATATTTCAACAGTATTTTTAGAGTTATCAATAAATGAGGAAAGTAACTTGGAAATGAATTCAGATTCAAATGAAATCGTTTTACATAGAAATGTTGACATGTATAATAATTACAGCAATATTTTGAACGATATTTTGTATTCTCATTTGGAAAATGTCACACATTATCTTAACTCTGCAAGAATTTCTAGAAGGAATTCAAAGCTACTGGAAATATATAGTCCAGATGCATTGTTTGCATACTACTTAAAATATTGTTTGGCAATTTCACACGACATAACGCCACACAATTATAAAGAAGCAATGGATTCAAAAGATTCCATGAATTGGAAGAAGGTTATGGATCCTTAAATGGATACACTACAGAAGCGGGGGATTAAAATAATTAAAGCTCCTATAGAATATAATTCTATACCATGAAGATGGGCGTACGATATAAAGAAACATGTGAAAAATGAAATAACAAGATACAGAGCTAGGCTAGTAGCCAAATGATTTATACAAATATTTGGAAAAGATTACAATGATGTGTTTTACCCCGTAGTGAGATATACTACTATAAGAATGGCATTTGAAACTATTGTAAAACGAAAATTAATTTTCAGAAGAGTTGACATAAAACTCGCTTTTTTATATGGGGTAAGAGAAGAAGAACTCTATATGTGTGGACCTGATGGGTATCAAACTTCGAAAGATATAAAATAAATATATAAATTTTTAAAATTATTCTATGGATTTCAACAGACATGTTGTGACATTCGAAAACACTTACGAAAGTTATTGCAAAAATTGGGAGGTCGGATGTCCACATCTGATCCAACAGTATTCTATTTTTCAATCGAAGGGGAATTAATTTTTGTAATTATTTACGTCGATGATTGTTGAATACACTGTAAATCCGTTCGGTTATTTTACTGTACTCATTAATGTGCAAGACCAGCTCCGTTGGATATTTTTATTGTAGTGACGATTTAATTAGTCACGTTATGTAATTCGGTGATGCATCCTGAATTAGTAAGGTGCATCACCTTATTGTTTAATTTGGTGACGCATCCTTAATTAATAAGGTGCATCACCTTATTGTTTACCGATCGGATTATCTACATCACCCTTGAGGAGAGTATTTAAATACCGATTGGCTTGTTATTAAGTAAAGGACTTGGAAG
>JAULBU010057937.1:0-11931 GCA_032358235.1 Odonthalia washingtoniensis | reverse complement strand
ACCAGTCGTTCCTGGAGCACTTGAAGCGCTAGCCTCACTAAAAGCGAAAGGGTACAATCTTGTCGTCGTCACTAGCCCATGTAATGGTAAAATAAATATATATATATTGAGAAACGTGTAATAAATTAGAACTGCACAACATTCTGGGAAAATATTTTTTCTCCATCCACCTGGATGGGGAAATTTTTCACAAACTTATCTAGTAAATTTTTATTATAAAAATTATTGGATAATTTTTTACATTTCCAGTCCATCCATGTGAATGGTGAGAAAAATTGTCATTTAAGAAACGTGTAACAAAAACGGACTATACTAAATTCAGAAAAAAAAGGTGAGAAATTTTTTCTTTTAATAAACGTGTAAGAAAAACGTACTGCACTAAATTCAAGAAAAATTTAATAAATTTTCATCGACATGGATGGACTGAAAATGAAAAAAATTATAGAATAATTTTTTATTTTAAAAATCATTGCATAATGTTTGCATTTTCAGTCCGTCCAAGTGGATGAAAATTTATTAATTTCTTTTTCCAAATTTTTGACACAGGTAGTACTCGTCATATTTGTAGCTGCCAGCCACAACTATGAGCAGTACTACTATATCATTGATATAAATTCAAGTTATCATAACTGTATGATACAATTTGTGACTTATGTAATTTATATCAGCAAAAAATGGAACATCATTTTCAATTTGTGGCTGACTTCGAGTAACTCTGCGGAGCCCCGTGGGGCTGACTTCGAGTAACTCTGCGGAGCCCCGTGGGGCTGATTCAGCCACAAATCGGATAGAAATTGTATAGAAAGCGTAGATGGTTCAACCATGATTGTTGAATCATCTACGTTTTCTATTCTTACCCCCTGTACTTGTTCGGAGTATCGACTCGATAACCAGATCAACTTGCTGTTGAACAGCAATTTTAGGGATTCGGATTCGAGTCGTGCCGTATATGGTAATTAGTTCAAGTAGGCCACATTCAGACTCATTCGGTAGTAAGTGTTCTTGCTGAGTGGGAACGTAAATACCAATTGGATTAATTCCGACAGATTCCGACTGATTTCTGCAATTAGAAATGAACAGTTTACAAATTATTTTAAAAAAATGAATTTATTTTGAAATGTGATACACGGTTATTTGTCATCAAGAGTCAAGTTCCAGTAATGCAGGTGTCTCAAGGGTACCATCATCATTGCTTCCAAATTTCCAACGTCATCCTCTGCCCAGTCCACCTTCGCCGTCCTCTGCCTCATCCTGATTTGTGCCATCATCTGATTCTTTGTCACTCTATATCAAATTAAAACTATCATCATAAGCGAAGGCAATAGCATCACCCAATTGGTAGTCTGTTGGTATAACGTACATATGGTACCTCAAGTAATGAATACCATTTAACTGTGCACCTCCACGTTGGACATGTCCATGTCCAACAAACGATGAATATGGATCAATTAGAGGTGGTTCCATTTTCAACGCTTTCGCGACTCTAGAACGACTTTCTGCATTAGAGGTGACGAACTGACGAGATTAATCTCATATATCAGGCTTACAACTGTCCTTCCTAGTGACCAGTATAAAGAATCGAGGATTGTGACGATCCTTCACCACAAAATCGTTGCGTCCAGCCTGGGCAGGACAATTCTTACCTGTCAGAAGGTAACGTCCACCAGTTACTGGAATTAGAGCATTACCTGAACCGCTACCATTTAATCACAGAAAAGTGGCCATGCATCCGAGCCATACATCTAATGCGACACGTCTTCTTGAATACCATACTAGAGATTCATCATTTCCCACGTGTCCTGTCAGTAGTTTCAGAGTTGACGAGTAACGGACAACACCGGCATCTCGGTCCTGCTCGTCATCTTTTCCAACAGAAACATTAACTATAGGACTCCATAAGTTGCGATTAGTTTCATTTCGAAGGTGTTCCCCTCCTGCAATGGTATCCCTCACGAATTGATGCAAATATTCAAACGATGTTTTGTGGAAGGAGTCCAGGAGTTTCATTTTTTCCAATATGTGACTGGAGACTGCGGATGGATCCGAAATACCTGGAATATTTCAGTAGCCTTTGGTCCACAACGCTGTGCCGATACTCGCGAAATATGCTTCCCCGTGCCCTTCCTTCCTTCTGTTGTGATCCATATTCCAATATTAGTTGTCATTTCTTACTATGAACATCTCCATAAACTGAAGATATGCTCCCCAAAATCACGCCATTTATCTAAGAAATAACACATCCTCACTGCTGAAAAAGTTTTGCGGACGATGGTTGCGTGGTATCAAGAAACAGGCCAGTTTGTGAATAACATCACCATGCGCTGCTTCATCATCAATTGTAGCACGTGAAGAAGCACGCAATCCTGGAAGGAGTCTAGCGTTGGCAATGAACTAGATTCCGTGATTTTCTCTTGAAATTTAGGCGTCGGATAACTTACCAGGGTGCTTGCGGGAGGTCATCTTTAATTTTACGATGTTCCTCTCCACTTTTCGTTTCTTTTGTGTCTATTTCGGCGGTATTCGGTTTTTTTGTCTTTGAACTATTTCTCCCTGTCTTCCGTTTATTCGGTATCGGTGAACCTTGGATGCTAAGACTTGTTCCACTCTCATCAACAATTCCATCATCTCTTCCATTTGCATCTTCATTGTCTGCTCAGAGGATTACTGTTCTAGCTTTGGCAAGAGCTTTTGGTTTAGCCCTAGTTCTTTCTGTTGTCTGTGGTACATGAACATCCATCCCTAATTTTCCAGACGTTGAAGTCTTTCCATACTTACTTTTCACCAGGTTGTAATGCTTCTGCACTTTTGACAAAGCGGAATCAATTCTTTTTCGTTTTAATACCCTTTATCACCCCTTCTCTTCTTATTGTTGGAATTATGGCAGAACCATTTCATCTGCACTGTAAACATACACCCAATTTCCATTTGGACACCCTTTCGATGTTCTGCATCCAAAATCATGAATTTATCCAACGACATGACATCATTCATGATGTCTTACAATATGTCGCTGATACCATTCAGAAATATGAGGCATGCTTTGTAGAACGCTGATGCCTTGAAAGGCGATGATCTTTCGGGATTGGTGATGTACTCATTAGCCGATGACACCATGTACAGCAAGTAAACCAGTTCAGACTCCATTAACGTTTCGTCATCTACATGAGCCAAACTTAACGCACCCTTCGTCTCGGATCCACCGCCTTCCATGAACGACTTGATAATACCAATTATTGATGCATCTTTAAGAAAGAACTTGGCCACTTGAAAGCAACGTTCATAATGAGTTCTACTTTCACCTCGAAGAAACTTTTGGTCTTATCAGAACAGTAACGATATTGGTAATCCGCATATCACACGCTGGAACGTTATATTGTCATTTGAAACAAACAGAGTAGTTGATGATGCTTTGAACGGTATCCACAAAACCAGAATCTCATCTCACCATTTCAGATGTAAGGTTACTTGTCCAGTTGTGGATAATTATTTCCCAAGCTTTTAGAGTAATACCATCTTTTTGGCGTAATACAATGACCCTGGAATGATTGCGAGCCAAAGAGTACTTGGGGCTGCTGTCTGCAGCCAGTTCACACAATCAGGGTTCTAGATGCTTGCCATCAACCATGTTCACCATAAATCTGCACTTCAGGTGCCCTTTTCCATTCTTCATCTTGCTCAACTCTTCGAACTTCTGCACCCCTTTGTTCTTGCTCGGATTGTTCGTCACCGTTAATGTCGTTTTACGTGACAAAAACCCCTCCTTCTTTAGAGAATCCATGATTTCATTTCGATGATCACTATGTATCTCACGAGGAGGGGTGTCGACATCAGTTATTTGAAATAAGGTCACACATATGTCCATATCTTCATATTATTCCAATTTGAACTCACGAACAACGTTTTACGTACCAGATGTTGTAACCATCTGTTCATCATCGGTCACAGATGTTTTTCTTGTCTGACCAGACATCTATGATGATTCATCTCTTCCACTATACACATATGTCACCAGACTCTTCGACACCCACATGAAATATCCTTTGTTTACCATATTACCAAGCAGACTTGGAGCAGCAAACTTGGGTAATTATTGGAACGGATACTTAATTTCTCTCGCCTGTGAAACAATTAGAACGTTTGTAATAACAACAATGTCTTCTCTTCCTGTTCCGATGAGAGAAGTTCCATTTAAGTGCTGCTGTACTCCATCCGTACTTTCCTCCCCTGCATCGCTGAGTGTGGCCACACCACAAATTACCAGTGGACTATTCAATATCCCGTGCAAGCGTACGGAATCACCTGCTTTCATCCCCAGTTCCTATGCTGTTTTATTCCAACTTGAATCCTGCACATGCTGTGCTTCGCGAAAACAAGCATCATTGAATTGCAGTAGTCCTGGCATCATATTAGTTGTGGTCTTCGTGGTGGTTGATGATATTTTTGAAAGAAAAGGTTGTATTGGGGACGTTGGAGGTTGAAAGTTGGTGGTAGTTGATGATATTGTTAAAATAAAAGGTTGTATTGGTGAAGTTGCAGGGTGAAAGTTGCATATGTTCCTGTTGTATGATTGCAGTGAAGTAGATGGATTGTTTTTCTTTTTTTTTCAATGAAATGTCGTTACTAACGAATAGTGAATAGTATTGAAAATGCTGAGGTGTGGGTTTTTAAATTAGAAATGGGTGAAGGATTTGAATGGTCTTATGATGAACCGGGCGGAGTGACCGGAATTGCCTGTTCTGTTGAATTGGAGATGTTGAATTGGGGATATTAATTGTTATTTTGATTACTTCAAATTTTAAATGAACGTGCGAGACCGCTCTTTTAATAACAATATTGCTATTGCAGATTTTCCCGCGGAGCCAGTCTGATTCTGAGGCCAGTTTGAGAGTTGCAAGTACTGTAAGAAATACTTCAAAAGTATATTTTTCGAATGTGCTGTGTCCAAATTTCTACCCATATGGATGGACTGGAAATGTAAACCCATATTTTTTTAAATAAAAAAATATTTTTTCCAATAATTTTTTAAAGAAAACATTATTGGATAATTTTTTACATTTCCAGTCCATCCACGTGGATAGAACTACACGGTAATTTATAAAAAATGGACCACCCACGTGGAAGGGAGAATCCCACAAAAAAAAATTCCCAGAATGTAGTGCAGTGCTTTTTTTGTTACATGTTTATTGAAAAAAAATTGTTAATCGATGGCCCACACAAAAATTATCGTTACATTATGACTGTCTCTTTGGTAAAACAGTCTCGAACTTACTGTTTCCGTTTCGGAATTTCAAAATAAAGCTGAAAATAACTGTGTACAATTGTAAAAGTATCGTTACGATCGATAATGTATTACTGTTTCGAGTTTACCGATTCTTCTCGCCTACTTCTCCCCCCTGGGGGAGAATTAGGGAAAATTTCCCTACGGTTCGAAACTGTATTGTCCTCTATTTCATGAAACAACTTGTTGTAGGAAATAAAGTACAATACTGTTCAAATGGAAAATGAGGCCAAATATAGAGCCAGTTGGATGATTTACTGGAGATACGGTGGATCGCCAGTAATTCATCCTGAGTGTTAGGCATCATCCTGTACTAGGAAATTGTTTTATCAAGGATCATTTAAAAATTTCTACATTAAATGTACCCTGTTACAGCTTTAGCAATAATCACCATGGGAAATGGAATACAACATTTTCAATACAAAAGAAATGGTTGTCTACATCACGCCACTTCCCTTTTCCGTTTTACATCACGCCACTTCCCTTTTCCGTTTTAGTAAGCACTTTGCTACATGCAAATATATGCCAACAAGTAACCGTATTAACTGGCGGGTTAATACCTCCCAGCACTCGTCAGCTCTTCGTATAGTACATGGTGATACGGTGAGGGATGGAAGTGGAAGCATCCACCACGTTGGTTGTGAGTCAGCAGACCCACCTAGTGGTATTGCACTTGAAGAAGAGATTGTACCAGACGATATCCATGGAGAGGAGAGTGCAGAAGCTTTGAACAAGTTTTGGTAACATATTGCAGATGCTGTTGTCATTATCGTAACTATATCAAACGGTTCCAAACAAGCAATAAACAAACTGATTTTCCTAATATGTCAAGAACAGTTCGATGTCTCCAGGTTGACTACTACTATGAAGAATGATCCTGAATACCTTGCTGTTGTGAACAAGAATTACAATGATAACTTGGTACGTGACAGGTTCTAACGTAAGGTAATAAAACATGGATGTAAAAATTCTCTGCCTGTATTATATAAAAACTTTATTGATGTCCTGAAAAAGAAAGTAGAACTGGCGGCATTAACCAATTTTACACCTCGACCAGTTTTCAAGGACACCGTTTGACAACATTAGAAATGTTCTCACACATTACAGACTGCATACTTCAAGGATCTTCACAGAATGAAGTTGCGTGAAGTCGTGATGTCGAAGGATGTGGATGACAATGTAATATGTGTGGGGGACGAACGCATAAATCCGCAATCATTTCATTTTGTATTACAAATATATTCAGACAAAACTACGACATCATTGAAAGATTATGATCTTGTTGCATATTACATTCACGCTGTATTCTTAATCTTAACAGAAAAATTCCGGCGTTACCTCATAGACAGCGGATATACACTTATTGGGTTTCTCCCCGTTGGATACCACCTCATATCAGCAGATGTCAACTTGTCCGAATCTTATTATATTGTCTCAATCCATGTATTGACTTCTTCCGATACCGTTTCTCTCCTCTACAACGTGTCGTTGACATCGACATCCAATGAGAGAGCTGCAAAAATAGATGTTCTGCACAAATCTTTGGCATCTGTACTATCACCGTTACGACCCCATGCTCGCTGTTGTTTCCAAGTTATCTCAAACAGAACGTTGTGGGATTGCTTCCCGTTCATTGTGTCATATTTCTCTGACCTAACTGAATGCAAGGATACGTATGCCATTCGACATGGAACTTTGGTCAGAAGACCGTGTTGTAGATGTATGGGAACAATGCAAGATATAATGAACGGGTCAGCAATGTTCCTACGAAATTGTGGACGGAATGAAGCATGCACGTGAAAACATTCAGCGTCTCACAGTATAGGCAATGGAATGTAGAGGTGAACCGGAAAAAGGAATACGTCTCATTCAAGAAGCAGATGTATTACTATCATATAGTTCTCTAGCACCGTGGAAGTCATTTCTAGAAGACAGGCATGGTATACCAACCGTGTTTTCTCAGGATGTATATTCAATTTATACCCTCGAACCATTGCACAATCTACACCTGGGACTATCAAAACTGGTTAAGAACTGCTTTATCAACTATTTGTCATCGGAAACGTTGTCACATCCTCTCGGTCCAATGAATAAAAGAAAAAATTGTTTTCAATGAAGACAAGAGTTTCACGGGCCTCCACTCCATACTGGCTTCCATACAGAAAGACTACACACTATCAGGTCTGCATATTGATTTTTTCAAAGAGAGAAAAGTCCTCGCAATTGAATGGAATATTTACAATAGATGAGGTACGCGGAATTTTGGAGGAGAAATTAATAGACAGAAAGACATGTTGTTTCCTTTCGTTGCAGCCTGGGTGGATCATATTACAGGCTATGATGACGATGTACCTATAACAAAGGTTTGTACCGCCCATTCAGATATTGTTAATGTTGTCATGTCCGACAATGTTACGGAGGGATGGTCTGACAATGAACTGGAAACACTGCAGGGTGACATTTTTACTTACAAACAGTTTATGACTGACTCATTTGACGATACTGCAGGTGGTAGATTATTCACTTTAAAATATCACCTTTTAGACCATCTCGTCACAGATTTGAAAAATTTGGAAACATGGACATGCTTAATGCTGCAATTTCCGAAAATTCAACCTATTCATAAAAATGGACTATATAACAACATCAAAAATAGCCATTACAATCATGGATGAAACTTTTGCAAGAATGGGCCCTACAATGAGACAGATGAGCTCAAACCATGGTCCTTCCTCGCCGGACATTATTAATGATGCACCTATCAGATATATGAGTCCACACCTAGTACGAGACAGGGAAACTGTCTTGTTGCATAACATTGTCCATAGCTATGAACATGGAAATTCAGTATTAGCCCCAACTCTTCGCGACAAATGTAGTGAGTAATCTAAAACATTACACTCCATTTTAAAATCATATGTGCTAGACGCCTTTGCAAAACTTCTACGTGGACAGTTCGAAGAAAAAAATCTTGAGACAGTGGAAAATTACATAGAGATTACGTTTGTGAAATCTGGGTTCGTGTTAGGAGGCTTTATACCTACTCTAAAACATTACGATGCAGCACTTAAAATAATCACATTTCCCAGGAAGGAAGTCTGTAGGAAATTTAAGCAACGCATTTTTGCTTCACAAAATTGGGGTGAGCCAGGCTGTAAGACACAGTTTCGTGTTGGTAAGAGGTGTTTCTGACAATTACCGGCAACTCTGGGTTTCAAAAGTCCTTCTACTGTTCCATGTTAAGAAAAAATGAAAACAGATTCCAGGTAAATGGCCTTTGTCCAATACATGGATGCAACCTCTCCTACGGACCGTCTTGACATTGCTCTGGATTTTGTTTTCCTTCGTTGGGAACTGGAAAAAGAGGTGTAGTATACAGCCGAACAAAACAAAAATCACACGGCGATAAAGATAACGGTGTAACAGCATCAGAATGCTTCTGTATTGTTCCATTCGATACTATTGAGGGTTCTGTCCACGTCCTGCGGTCACATTTTGCGGTTCATTCATTATCAGATGAACTGCCATGGATTCATCACCTGTTCTACATTAATCGTTTCTACATAGATCCAACGATTATAGAGAAAGGCAAAAATGTACTGCGACTCGCAGTAAACGTCTGATGTTTAAACAATATATATTTTCACTGATGCACCATAGCTAATAAACCAATTCCATGTTTAAATTTTCATGATAAACATTTCACTCTTTACATTTATATTATTTTCCCCACATCTTCCCAAATCATTCCTGTACGCAGTACAATAATTCAAACCATATAAGATAATAGATGTCCCATAGCAAAGATAACAAATCAATCTTTCTCCACTTCTTATACTATCTACTTCGTCTTGTTTTTCTTTGCCAAAAGTCTTTCACTGGATCGTGCAACACCGGTGGAAGATGTACTGACAGTTTTTCTACTTCTAAAACGACGTAATACTTCATTTGCTGCTTCTATTCTCCCTTCTTGCCTATTTCTGTCGTTAACATCCACAGATAAGATTTCAGTATTAGCTCCTGGTGGCATTTCTTTGTCGTCTGAATCTTTGTCGTATTACAAGATACTGCCGTCCCCACACATTATTTCTCTTTCAAGATATTCTGGATGTTCTCTGTGTAACTATATTCAATTACACGCCGAACTTTCTTTGCGGTGTTTCTTTCTAATTTCCTGTCAATACCATATGTCTCAGCCGCATCATCTATGTCATCAGGTTGAATTTCACTTAATTGCTTATTCGCTCCCAACACATCATGCAGCGGGTTTTAAATTACAGCCGGGCCATGTACATCCGCTTGTATTCAGTCGTCTTCATTGTCACCATCACTTGCTTCTCCGTTAAATATTTTCTCCATATTTCTGATAGCCTCTTTTACGAAATCAACATCCCCAAATAGATGGATGGTGGACCACTCATTTCATATTTCGGCAATATAGCAATCATAAATCGTTCCGAGTTCAGTACCAATATATTTTTCAAACCTTTGTAATCGACTGTAACAAATACACTGTCCCTACTCGGGAGAACAACTATAGCAGTTGCATCCCGCTCCATATTCATGTCGGCATTTTTCGTTCTTCCATTCCATCAGTCGACAAGAACTGTAGGAGTTGCAATAATTCTTCTAACCACATCGACACAAATTTTCCAATACATCCTATAACTTGGCTGGTTGTCTCCGAAAGAGTCCGCTCAAACACAGACATATAATTACTTTGCGTCCCCCCACCACGTCTTTCTTGGACCTTAAGGAATGAAAGTATGAAATGGATTCAAGCATCTAACCTTTTAATGCTCATAATAGTCCCATCAACAGTGCTGCTCGGATCAACGTTTGTTATATAACCCAATATATCATGCAGTATGGGTACACGAACTTCATTACGGAACAATTTTAGCATACCCTCATCTTTGTCATTAATTCCGCGATCATCTTCATCCCCTTCAACAGATGACTGCTCGTTGTTTCTTCCAGCCTGAATTTTTAATGGTAGTTACCAAAAGTATGTTAACCTCGAAAGATCGGCACATCGCCACCACGAATAATCATATTTATTCCCATCTCCAATTCTCCTAATAAACTTTTCTTTCGCAACAGATACTTCCTAACTTTTCTCCCGAATATCCATCGCATGCAGGCTGTGCTGGTCTCCACACATTCTATAGTCCATGGTATTGAATATTCTGTTCCGAGCTATCCTGTTCCAGGAGCTTGGTGTATCAGACAGCTTCTTCTTTGAACTGGATACAAGAGCTTTGTTATTCGTCAAGGTTCAATCATCTCTGTTCTCTGCTCAGTTTTTGGAAAATATATATCCCATCCTTTATCTTTCAATTATTCTTCCACAATACTTTTCAAAATGTGGAAATAACTACCAGAGGAAGCCGAGTAGTACATTTTTCTATCTCTGATTACGGAGGAGAATGGGTGACCATACCCTTCCGATGGTTGTTACTAACACACATCGTCTCCACAAACTCCGCACGTCCTTCCCACAATCGTTCTTGTGTACCTTGAAAATATTTCAGTTCAGAAGATTCCTTTCTTGCCCATGATAATAAACTTGTGTCGCCCTTCAATGCAACTCCGAGGAAATGTCTGAGTATAGCATTTCTGAGATTTTCCGTTCGGGTCCCAATTGACTCGGAACAGTGTTGGACGACGAAAATTTGGGATTCCCGATTACTGAATTTTAGTTGTATATTTGCAGCAATATTATTTTCGTATTAAATTAATTATAAATAATCTTTTTTATATTTGCAATTCGAACCGGTATTCTAATAATTTCAAATAATGTACATTGGCAGATGTCATGGAATTCATTTCAAAGGTTTTAGGACACGTTTATCCCTATCTCTGCACGCTATCATAATATGATCATATTATGATATGAAAAATCAACAATAAGTTTCCGATTCCGAAAGTGTGAATCTTTTACTTCCCTTTCCATTTTATTTTGGGAATTATACCCTAAATTCCCACCGATTCTGAGTGATCTAATGTCGTAATTTTCACAAATTTTTACTACTTCAGTGGCTTCATTTTCCTTTTATTCGCAACTTTTGGCACAGAGTTCACACTAGGGAGTCGGAACGGTTTTTCCCTCTTCACTCATGAATGAAGGAACCGTTCACACTTTCGGACCATGGAATACGTGAATTGTAATCGGATTCAAACATTTCCATGATGTTGTTCCTGTTCGAACTTCATCTGAACTCACATGTAATAAACTAACAATTTAACCATGGCAGTACAACATGTCCATCCAACAACGCGTTACAGGTATGTTCAGCTTTCTCCTTTATTTTCACTTTCACTATTGAGGAAACATTCCTCCTATTTTGGCCATCATCGTATTCCCTCTCCTAACCTTCCTTTCTTTTATTCCGAAACAGTATCATGCGATCATTCACGACCACTTCGATCTCCGCATTCTCTTTCGAGTTTTCATGAATTATGGGGTTTGAAACGATACGAGGTATGTTCATTTCATTTCTTCTTTTTCCAATCGCTATCAACACTGAATGCAATTACAAATTTACTAATCACTTTCCAGTTTTATATTTCCTGCAATCATATTGTTTAGGTTCATAACATCGAGACATGATGTTACGATCTCAAGTTTTATTGGATAACAACCGAATATT
>JAULBU010057926.1:0-11938 GCA_032358235.1 Odonthalia washingtoniensis | reverse complement strand
TGGAAGACGATGTGGGTCCCGTGTTTAGATATGTGGATGCATGGGAAATATTGAGGCATCACCAAAAATTCCTGTCCAATTTGGACAGTCCACTGGAGCCTGCCGGAGCTAATAGATCAGACGAAGTTCTAACTGAAGCCAGTACAGATAGTGGATCTTCTCCGAGAGAGAAGAGTCAAAACGACAGTCGTCCGGTCGGGAGGCAAAAGGGCATTGAAAAGGCTTGAAAGGGATAAAAAGCGTATGAAAATACAGCAACAGGCCGTGGAAGCGCAGCGTAAATAAAATGCTGCTTTTCAACGCTATAAGAAAATACAGCTCTTTGCTATTGCTCCTCCTGGTGTGGATAACCAAGATGCTGTTGAGTTCTTTAATCTTATGCGCCGTAAGGCACTAGCCAATATACGTGAAGAAATGCGCCGGCCGTCGGATTCACCAGGAGACGGTAGAGAGCAGCGCTGGCGATGGAGATGATATCGACGGCAACCATTTGGATATTCAAGAAGAACAAGAACTTCTACCTATTACTGAAAGAGTTGAGACATCTACATTACCAAATGTCCCTGCAGTTTAGAATAAATTTCGTTGATGACGTGCCCAAAGATGATCCATTAATAATTTACTTGTTTCCATATAAGACTCTAAGTTATTATAATAACTATATAATTGACATAGTGCGGCTGTAGATCCCGACGGTGCTAAATTTGGATCACCTAAGTGGGGGAAGTGAAACTGTACAGAAATTCGTCAGAACGAACAATACAGTTAGTGTTGACCCCTAATTCCGCTCCAAACATGTCATTCAATGGTTCTCGCTCCTCAACTCTCATGTTGTGGAGAATTATACATGTATGCACTATGTGGTGCATGTCTTCGGTGAACCAGAACCTCGATGGACTCGAAAATATATGCAACTTACTCTGCAAGACGCCGAAGGCTCGTTCTATGTTTTTTCCCCATCTTTCTTGATAATTTGCCAACAATTTTTCCTTTTCAGAGGACGTATTGTTCATGTATGCATAAAGATGGGATACTGCGGATAGATGCTGTCCGCTAACCAATATGGTTTGTTTCGATGCACACATCCTATCATATAGTCCACAGTTCACAGTAGGAGGGTATGAGCCATCTGCTATCTTGTTCGTAAGAGGAGATGCATCCATGACGTTGATATAGTTGTTGCATCCGGACATTCCGAAGAAATGATGCCATATATATAAGCGATCATCTGAAATAGCTTCTAAAGTAGCCGTAGGGAAGTTTTTCCATACCCATTTCGCACAATCTATAGATCCTAACATACCAGGAAAACCAAGTTGTTCTGCACGTCTCAATAGTAGTTTCACCTCATCATCACAGGGGATCGTAGGTAATGATTCTTGAAACAATACACAACAGCATCACAAAACATTCGTAGTGTCACCAAGACTGTTTATTCCGCCATTCTCAAATATTCGTCCAGTGAATCTGCAGATGAGCAATAGGCCAACATGCGTAAAGCTGTCGTCACTTTTTGGTGTGAACTGAAACCTTTCTGGCCAGTACAGTCTTTTTTTGTATGATGTAGTCATCAAAGTTAGTGACTGAGTGCAACACTTTTTCGAAGATGGGTCTCGATACCCTAGAGCGCCTCTGAAACATTTCATCCGTATATGTACTGTTTGGAGCAAAATAGTCATTGTAGAGAAGATGCCCACCCTCCGCCCGATATCGTTGCCTGTTTCCTTTCTTTCTAGGCCTAGAACCACCCCGTACCACCTCCTCATCGCTTTCATCCTCGTCTTCAAATAGAGCGTTGACAAACAGATCGAAGCCGTCGTCCAAGAGGTCACCCACAACTGTGTTCATGCTGATGGGAAGGCAGTTTGAATGTGACGTGAATTTCCGTGATAGAGCCGATGTCAGGCGTGTACAGAATATAGAACGTAGTTATCTGATTTACCGGTGCGTGAGTTTCACATCTGTGCTAAAAGCTGTCTGAAAATTTATAGCACACCCAATTACATGGCTATGCGTTTTGGTGATTAGGTGATTTTGTTCTTCACTGGTGGAGATGCTCTGATAAATTACAAATATACATATGTATGTTTTCGTAAAGGGTTGCTATCTAACGGTCACTAAAAATGAGCTGAGAGTACAAGCTAATACAATCAGTGTTATGTGTTCCAGGAAATTTCATAAACACATTGCTCGTAGCGGATTTGTGACCATCAAAGTCAATGGGAATTCTACCAGTAAACGGTAACAGTTGTAGTGCATATATTAGTGTGCTGTTTTATTTCATACCTGGGTCGGTCAAGTTCTCACGGTCAGGAATCCAGAGTATCTCATTCACATTGCCACATTCAAACTCAAACCTAATAACATTTACATCAGCACGGATGGATTTATCAATGCTATTACGTTGGGTTTCGAGTGATGTGAATAAATCTTTGGTGTCGAGTGCTATAACCAAGTCCACACGTTGATCTATTACTGTAGCCAATGTCTGCGCGAGCATTTACCCCTCGTCAATCGTCTCACCAGCGACAAGGATCTCAGAAGCTCTGATTGAGCGAACTGGACGCTTCGCCTTATGAGAGGACCATGATAGCAGATGAAACATTGAAACCTTCTTAAATTTACCAAATAATATACCAGCCACTTAGCAAAGTTGACCATTGTCACAAGAATGTCCAGCATCAGAAAAAAACCAAAACTGATAAATCACTAATAGGGCCAGGTGGCACAAATGTGATCCCAGTTCCAAGTTTTTTCAACAGACCTAGACCAATTGTTTGGCTGATGATTTTCTTGACGGTTGATGAAGGCGCTTGTTGCTGTATGAGAATAGAAATTTCGGCACATAAAATTGAAGAAGTGATACCGAGCCACTCAATTGACAAGTTGAGAGATGCAAACGCCTTTTGTTCAATTGGTGTTATTGGGCCATTAATTTGTTGACAGAGTTTTCTTGATATAGGATATACTTCCAATGAGTTCAGCTTGTCATATCCATTGGTCTCAATCGAGAGGTCTTCATGCTGAATTTCATGCCGAATTATATTCAGACCAAAAAAAGCATAGATTACCTGGTCCTCTAGTTACTGTAACAAGTTTAAAAAACGATCATCAATTGATTTCACTACTTTATCAAATATCTCTGGTATATAAGTTATTGTAATATCATCTACGATTTTTGTTAGAATGTATGTGAGTTGTTTTCTATTTTACCTAATAACTAATGGCGGGATGGTAGTGATTTGGTCGAATCAAATTATAATTAAAAGCGAGTCAGGAAGTACCTGCCACTTAGCATTGGAATTCACTAACCCGTATGATGATACCAAAAGCAATCGAAGTACTTTAATACAATCACTGATTTCTCATGAAGAAATGACAAAAACGTCACTCATTTCTTCACCAGTTTGTAGGAAAGCAGTTTTAACATCCAGTTTAGTGATATACAACTTATTTACTGTAGCAATAGACAACAGTATTCGCATTCCCACAGGACTACATATCGAGAAGTAGCTCCTACGGTCATGTTTAATTGAATCTTCATTGCCATGGGGTGCAATTATCGCTTTCATTTATCGATTTATCGTCTTCAAATTTCAGTTGATATATGACATGAGAACCACTGATATTTGAATTTTTTGGATCCTTGTGTTTAGCAACACATTGAACAGTTTTCTTGAAATTTGATTCTTAGATATTGTAGGACATAATGAACGGAGATGATGGAAATACTTGAGCCTTAGAAAGATTGGTTACCGAAATGAGCAAACATTCCCGATAACACAGGTTGTATATAACTCGTCAGGCTGATGGTTGTGGCTGTCAGTGATGAGGTTGTTGTACTTGGATCCTCAGAAATAGTGATATCAGGTGATACTGTGGTATTATTCGCAGAACCGGCGGAATGAGTTGATATTGTAGCTGAATCGGGATTGCTTGATAATGTAGTTGGATTAACAGTTATGGGGAGGCTGTTATATAATCTAAATTTTCCGCTTGATGTCGCCACAGTTCATCCTCCCTGCGAATTGTTTCTTCATCACCATCGCTATATTCAATTTTATATTGTCCATCATTAGTTATTGATGATACTAGACCAGGATAAAACTGGTTTTCTAATGGCCAAAAACCTTCAATTTTGTCTCCAATTTCTGGGACCATGTTGATATCATCATCGCTGAAACACTGAGATAATACTGGATTATTTGTTGGATTATTAATGATTGAGAAATTATTAATAATGGAGGTATCAATATCGTAAGATGTCACTTGTGATACTAGTTCTTGTATTTCATCATCCAGTTCATCATTTGCTTGATGAATCATTGCAACAATGCTTCGTCTGAGATTGAATACCGTATTTCTTCCATTGTTGCACGTGTTGTTCGACCATTTGAGCTTGGAACAGAGACAGTTGAAGTTGATACATCACAAATGAGAATAATTTCCGGAGATGACCACTTACTACGTTTTTGTTTGTCTGTTTTAAAAAAAACGTCAACTAGGTCACCAGGTGATAGGTCCATTTATTTTGGAGCTTTGGATGATAAAATGAAGGCTACTTTGCACTTTTCGGTGAGAATTTGTTCAGCTTCGATGAGCTCATTTGATATTGGACCACTGTAGTTCAAATTGACCGCGTGAAACCCTTGGCCATTTCAATGACTGATAACGTGTTAGAACCATAGATATCATTAGAACAACGTACTGATTTCTGAGCAAGTAATAACTTTGAGGTTAAGGGATTTGAGTCTTTAAGCTGAATATATGTACTCCTAATCATGTTATGTTTGGACTTCAACACATTTTTAGAGTGTCTACGTGGTGGTAGTGCCTTGAATTCGGATCCAGAATTATAAATAAAACTCTTGAACTTGGTATGGTTGAAAGCATCACCACCTAGTACATACCAAAATTGACCAAACCTTATAGTTTCAAAGGCCAGACTTGCGCTCTAAAGTGAGGTATTAGTCACAATTGAGGCGGCTGAGTATCTGGTGGTGGAATCCATAACATGCAATAGAGGCTGACCATCTCGGAAAAAATGATCAATAAAAACTAATTTGAATGAACGGTTCATAGAACTAACTGATACTTTACTAGACGGTTGTGGCTTTGTCGCAGCTCTAAAATTCGTGCATTTGCATACATTATATTGAAGTTGATCTTGACCAGCATCTGACAAGATATCATCTCACTGAAGTAGGGTTTTTATGTCGGAGAACGTAGCAATACAATGACCGCATACATGCTGATGCAGTTGTCTACTATTTTACGTATGGTCGCGGGAGGAGTATTGACAGCTGAACCTGAAAGTGCATTTACCATTTCTATTTCGGACGGACATAGGAATAGTCACAAGGGGGTATAATTGCATGTCATATTCAACAATGGGCAGTGTAGTTCTTTGCTTACTATGACCAGGAGTTTCCGTAAACATGTTGTCAAGCTGCATAATTTTGCTTTTAATGGTAATTGTCCTACCAAAGACCCATTGTGAAGAACCAACTAGTACCACTGGTACTAGCTGATTCTTCATAAATGGTATCTGGTAGATGTATCGCTTATAGGGTAGTATCATATTCAGCATTTACATTGATAAATACAGACCCAAGTATGGAAGAATGTCACTAGAATGTTCACAGACGCCATACTGCCAATAAGGACGCTCTATAAAATCCTCAGGTATAGGCTCCATTTCTACATGTGCACCAGAATTGTTTATTGAATATTTAGTCACAAGTAACTATACTTGTCCTATGGAACTATAGGGAGCTCCATTGTTGATCATCGGACCCACACTTGGCGCGATAGACTGATGAGACTGTACACGGTAATCATTTTTGCTAGTAATTTTGGCCATTTTAATGTAACCGAGAGAGAATTAGTTCGGCTATTTCTAAGGCTACTCCGGTCATTGTTATTACTATTATTATTGCGTTTCTTGTTGTCTCTAAAATTTTGGGATGAACCAGTTGGCTGGTCATGCGATGAAACAAAATTTCATAATAAGCCATATTCCTCATGATCGTTGTACGAGTGTCCATATTTACGGCATCTTGAACACTGGGATTTTGATTTACGTTTCTGTATTTCTTCGCATGACCATCTTTGATTGTCACGTCGAATTTTGAAATGGTTATTTCCGTAGGAAGATGGGCGACTGTGTTGGTTGTTGTTATTGTTTATGAAGTCACAGTTATTATTTCCATTAAAGTTGGTTAATTCCGAATGAGATGACACAGCACCATGATTAATGAAGTCACTGCTATTATTTCCATAAAAGTTGGTCATAGCTGAATGCGATGATACAGCACCATGATTGATGTGCTGACCTGTAGAAGGTTTGTGGCATTGTCTGAGAACGGATGAAAGTTTTTCATAATTGATAGCTTTGATGAAATCAACTGTAGGAGAGGCCATTGTTAAGTCATTTTTGTTGGGAGCTGCCGCTGCGAGTATTGAAATTCTCTGACTTGAATCCACATCAGCATTTGCGAGTGCTGTCATCGAACCAAATAGTGATACCGATTTCCAAAGAGAGTTAAAATTAGCTAATTGTGCGCCAAAGCGCATCTCAAAATCATCAAATTGTTCACGTCGTTCACGACGAACTGAAAGTAAGGCTTGTAACTCCTGAAAACTAAGGACACTACTGACAGTCGGTCTTGTTTGTAAACATCACACAGAATAAGGTCCACAGCTTCCTCAGATGAAATCCTAGAAAACTTAATTCCTTCGCATAAGTCTTTATTTCTACCGTAGACTTCGACAGTAGTACAATACCTCGATTATAGAGTTGGAATCACCAAGATTGTCTTGGCATGCACACAAACGCTTGAAAACTTATAGTATTCGTGTTGGTCCCCTGTTCAATCAATCCATTACACAGACTTATTGTCCTACGAAAATTTAGGACGAGAGAGAACATTTAATCTTCCTCCTGGGCCCATAAGTATCAAAAGCTGAGATATGGGTAGATCTATATTATATGTATAACTATTTATGTAAATATATGTCTATTAATAACAGTAGTCGCTAGAAGAAGAGTTGCAGCAGCGTAGGTGAAAGTGTTAACTTTAGAAGTGTCGGAAGTTTGCCAATTATAAACAGTATGAAGCTAGAGTATTCTTAGTTGAGGTTTGGGAAACTGGGGGTACACTATGTAGCACTAGGATGCCCTAGGTAGTATCTAGGTGTACTGTAGTAGTTACTAAGATGAGCTAAGTGTATGCTAGGATGGGCTAGGATGATATATAATATCTACATGATACTGGATGTAGACGTAGGATATCAAGGCTGTCTTGATATAAGATGGACTAGAAGATTATCTGAAGCTGAGAGGTGAACACCAAATAGAGTAATACTACAATAGTTGTGTACAAGCGATAGAATGTAAGATGGGTTAAGTGAGTAAAAAAAGGAATTCAGTATCGTTTTATAAATTTGAATAAGTAGACAAAACATGAAAAGCGAAATTGAATCAATTATAAATTCATACGAAATGTAGACTACAAGAAATAGATGGAATCTACTATTACTGTTCACTTGATACATTACAAATATCCATATGCGTGTTTTCGCAAAGGGTTGATATCTAACGTCCACTGAATATGAGCGGAGGGTACGAGATAATACAAACAGTGTTGTGTGTTCCAGTGAATTTCATATACACATTTCTGATTAAAGTAGCCAATAAAATTGCTGCACTTCAGAAAATTAATATCACCGCCGTCGACCGGGGATGGATTTCGATCAATGAGCGTTTGATTAGAAAATCATCTACTTGTATCGAAATAAATAGACACGAAATCCGAGAAAGGATGGAGAGGCACAAGTATTTTTTGCCCATTGATTTTTGCCTTTTCGTCGGACCAAACCTTCTCTTTATTTTTCTGTCCTTGCCTATTCCCTTCCAGGATACCGACACTCGTAACCCAGAACTTGTTACAGTAATTATTTTTGCGTTCTGTGTTTTGAGTCGAGAATGTCGATGCAGATGAACGTCATACCTCAGGGGAAGAAGGACTACCGTGATGAATCTCAAGTACGCCCGATCATTCTGGAAAGTTTAGAAGCAACTTGTCTTGGTGGTATCGCTAACGAAGACTTTGTTTTGTTCAAGGAAAAACGGGAAATTCAAGACCGCCGCGTTCTCGAATAAGGCGCAGAGTTGGGAGCATCCATTCCTGCCACATATGTATTCAACGCAATCGACTAACCGTCCTAGGAATTTTTGTCACTGCATAATGGGTCACAGAGCCATCCATTGATGAAATATCTGAAAAACACCTCCGACTCTGCGTCGAGGAGTGGTAGAAGGTAAACCCTGAGGATTACGACTTGGCGCAGATCTAACGTGGATTAAAATCCCTTAAATGTGATCAGAGTATAAAGTCCCTGGAACTACAGGTATGAAATCTAGGTTTAAAGTATTCGAAGAAGTTGGCGGTCCTTGGCTACTCCCAGTTCATTAAGACCCACACAATGCTCGCTATTGATCATTTTCTCCTGAGAATTGGAAACGACCAATTACGTAAACGAATGAAGCTTACATTCAAATTATAGAAGGACACATTCAAGGATAACGATCAATTGTTCTTGCACGAGACTGCAAGCGAAGCTAATACTATTGATCGTGAAGAGGCTGCCAGTATATTGGAGGAGCTTCTTTTCGATTCAAAAATTGAAATCGGTACATCAATGGTGCAAAACAAAACCGTCTCGAAGGCCGGATAATCAAGAAAAGGAATGAAAAGATCGGGCCAACCCTCGAGTGAGAAAGACAAAAATCATAGCCGGAAGCGACAACACAAGGGTATAGATAACAATCAAAAATTGGTGCCTGATTGTCTCAGCCCCGCTGTAAGCACAAATATTTTATGAACGAGTGCCCGATAACATCTGAAGAAGATCGTAAAAACTTCTTGGCGGCTTACGGGGAGTCAAATAATTATCGAAAAGGATATGACGATGCTGTAAGGAAGCTGATAGAACCAAAAACCCCGAGAAATTCATCTCTATTTTCAGCACTGTTCTGTGATGGTGTAGTACCCCACCCAACGTGGATTGGGGAGTACCGGATAAGGATCTGGATTGGCAGAGCGAGGTGAGTAGCTCGAAGTGACGGTGGACTGTAAACACCGTCGCGGAGACGAGGGCGGGGTTTCTGACGATCGCGTGTGTCACAAAGCTAGTAGCGCCTTTCGGAGGGCGCGCACATGGGGGAGCACTGGCATATCGTCGTCGTCCTGCCGAACGTTTTGTTGGTGCTGGTGGGTGGTTCGCCGATTTTGTTCGTGTTAGTGCGAAAGTTGGGGGCTAGGTCGGTTACCAGGGAAAAGATACCCGTCCCGTTGTGCGCAGTTGGCGCTGATGAGATGGTATTTATTGTCTAAAAACTAGTGGTTCTTACAGACCTGTAGACAAAAGTCTACAGGTGTGTATGCACGACACGTGGTGGAAGGAATAAAAGGGGAAAACACGTTTCAAAAAGAGGGAAGACTGAGGGAAAATGACGGACGGAAAAGGAGGAGAGACGGAGTTCAGAAGACAAAATTAGTATGGGTAACACTCAGTACCCGCTCCTGGCGAGGTACTACAAATGGTGCAGTTAAATGTACTGTCTTAGATGATCAAAGCTCGGATGCCATCATACTCCCTGCACATCTTTTGAAACAAATTGTTCAAAAACAACCGAACTTGGAGGTGCTCGAATTTGAGAAACCGTTAAAGTTCGAAATGTTTGACAAATCCGCTCCTGCGTTGTTCTGCACGAAATCTACAACTGTCAGTACGATGGTGAAGATAAGACATGGAACGCACCTTTGCCTTCGAAATCTAACCTGACATGTTAGTGATAAGCCCGTTTCACATGCCGTTCTGAGTAGCCACGTGTTGAGTGAACTTGGACTAAACAACCGCGAACTGCTCGCAGCAGAAACTAAAAGATTTAATGGAGAGGTGGATATCCCAAGTCTTCTGAGATTTCAGCTTCTAACCGATTAACATCTCAATGGATAGGTACACTTTGGGAACTCCTATCGGAAGCCATTTTAGAAGCAATTTCCACCAAGAAGGGGTAGCAGCGTACACAGCGAACGATCCACATGTTTACATTGACTGGGTTGAAGACTCCCCGGAAGACCTAAAGAAGGTATTGTGCGCCCGCATAAACCAAGCTAGAGATAATGGAATATTGGAAAAGGGTTGTGCAACACTGAATATCTTGCTTGTTCCATACAAGCTAATTTTAGATTAAGGCTGGGAAAATTACCCCAGCCAGCGTCGAACCGATGCGGATACGTCTCATACAGTACTGCAAGCCTGTATGAATAAGATCACGCCGCTATTCTGGAGACCAGCGAGCGTTTATGGAGCGATATACACAACAGCTCATTGATATGAAATGTTTTATGGTAAGACCAACGGCTACGTGGCAGTATGCACCTCTCATAGTTCCAAAACCCGGATCAAAGGCCCAATACCGTATGGCAGTAGATCTTCTGCCCCTAAATTATTCTACTGTAAAGAACTCTTGGTCCATGTCTAACATGGACTCTGAGGTCCTCGATTTTTCTGAAGTCAGTGTTTTGCAAGTTTGGATTTCGTGTCTGCCTACTGGCAGCTACCTCTGCGACCCGACAATTATGAAGTGTTTGGTATTGTGACTCAGAAAGTAGTAATATTACCTAAACGAGTCCTTCCTGGGATCGCCAATGCAACCTTCTACTTCCAGAGTACAGTTGAGTCTCTATTCAGTGAGCTTCGGAATAACCTCAAGGCGTAGCTCGATGATTTCAGTGCACACTGAAATCGTCTCAGTGTGGTTTCGTTGGGCACGGCGGTGTCGACGCTTCTGTAAGAATTTTGAAGGAGTCCTTTTTTTGGAATAAAGTGGAAAGTAAAATTCAACAATTGGTTAAGGGATGTTTGCAATTTATCATGACGAAAGGAGGAGAAATTATTCCTCGTCCGCTGTCCCATCAAATCCATGGTGAAGAACCTAATTAGGTGCTCCATATTGATTAACTTTATATGGGCCCTGGATGTGACTGGAAAGCTTACAGTTTTATTCTACGGTGATGATAATTAAGGGTATGTAGGGTTGTGGCCTACTACCTCCCAAACAGCTACAGAGGAAGTCGACGCTGCCCTGCAGTGGGTTGGATCATTTGGTGCAATGGACTGGATCTTCAGTGACGAGGGTCCCATTTAAAGAACACCTTAGTTAAAGAAATTACTTAAGGACTTCGAAGTCATCATCATTTTACCACCGCATATTATCCATGGGTCAACGGTACGGTGAAAATAATTTGTCTTGAAGTACTGTGGGCTGTAAGGGCCTTATGCAGTGAATGGAAACTACCCCCAAAGTGTTACCCTGCCGTCACAGAAGCTGTTCAGTCAGTTTTGAATAACGCTCTTCTGAAAAGTCTTGGGCGACGTGATAAAACATTCCTGCAGTGTATCGAACACCACTCGAGTCTTTCACTGGCCATTTACCAAAGTGACCACTTATGCGTGCTATGCCAGTCGAAAAATATAAGGTTTAAATATCATCTAATGAGATATGGTTTCATCAAAGAATACAGGTGGACTCCCTACATAATATTCTAGAAAATATTCACAAAGAAGTTGACAATTCAGTTCATGCTAATCGGAAGGGCCCCGTCAGTCCCACAATCACAGAAACAATATTCAACCTGTCAACTTTCACGTGTGTGACTTCGTTCTGGTACGAAAGGCTCACGATAGAGGGCTCAAGGTGAAACTTGTTTGGAAATGAACTCGTTGTATAACAGAGGCGAAGTTTGGCCTTGTTTTTGAAGTCCAGAATCTACATACTTCACATAGTGGCATCGTCCATGCGAGAAAATTGAAGCTATGTAGAAGTGAAACGTATGGAATGGAGGTTTATCACAACATTATTAGATCA